>JALPQI010020565.1:0-18663 GCA_025490895.1 Thaumatotibia leucotreta | reverse complement strand
CGAAATCGCTTACAAAGCCACATTTTGAATTATTAGAAAGTAATAAGTAAATAAATAGCGCCTCTTAGAAAACTGCGTTTAAAGACTGAAACACAGTTCCTAAGCATTCTCAGGTCTCAAAGCTAACTACTTTCAATGTACTTTGTTAAAAAACTAATATAGGAGAATAAGCATTTTACCTTCGGCTTCTTAAACATTTTATGGCAATTGTTGTCGTAAGGGTTGCAGCAAAAACAATGCAACCTAGTGCAACTGCGCTTATTTCCATAGTACCAAGTAACCTGGCGCCTCTTGGTTGAGCCATGGAAGCATCTCCCACCTCGATTAATTTAAAACCAGCGAGATTCTGGCGCAGTTCAGGGCCTCGTTTTAATAATGATCTAAAAATGTTAGTTCGTTAAATAAGTAACATAATTACAATACTTCATCACTATTATTGTAACGTCGAATAAAAGAAAACCACTTACTTTTGAAGGACATCCATATCAATGATAGTATTTGACATGGGGTCAATAGCGTAAATAAACATGTCAGTGCTGAAAATGTAAATTCATTACCAATTTTTCAGTTTATTTTAGAACATTTTCAGTATTCATTGTGATAAACGTATTACCCAGTGCTCGATACCTTAGTGCCCGTTTGCGACTTCTGTTACATATATCAATGTATAAGATTTGAGGAAATGTTAGTTAGTTACAAAATAATCTAGTTAGATCAATACCGAACACTAGTACGTTTTCGTCACTTCAGTCTAGGCCACATAGCTCATCTCAATTAACTTACGCATATCCGTCCATAGCAATTCTATTATTAGTCTCAAGACGACGGATTCTTATGTCATAACCCGTCATGGATGTTAATGTTCGAGTTATATTTTCTACTTCTTTTTCAACTTCCATGGGCTTAGCACCAAGAACAAGTAGTAGTTGTTTATTGTCATCAAGCACGTATACCTAAAACAAGAAAAATGTTTATTTTACCTTAGGTATGCGTAGTGCGTACACTTAATTTTTTTTTATCCCTAACTACTTCAATTTAAAAGAAATTCAGCACAGTAATATTGTAATTACGTTAAAAAATATACTTACAAAAACATTAGCAATGGCAGATTTTCCATCATCGGCCCCTTTCTTATCAGTGGCTTTAACGTCAAAGCCAAAAACTCTGCCTGCATCTCTTGCAAATGCAGCCACTGCACGCACACGCCCTGTTTCTGGGTCTATAGCAAACCGCTGCGATTGCTCATTTAGTATCTGATAACGAATGTCTGCGTTGATTCCGAGATCTGCATCTGTTGCCTGATAATAGTGATAATACAAAGGTTATGTTTTAAGAAGTAGTATACTACTACATTCACATTAACTTTAGTGACTGGAAGATAGTTCAGGATAACTGAATTAAAAATTTGACGAAGAAAACCGTTGCAAATAATTAAATAGGCGCGCGGTCATAGTCACAGTGACAATGATAACTATACCTAGATATTATTTTACTAGCAAGAACGAGAAATTAACAAAAAATCATCGGCTTAACTGTTATCGATAATCTTATTACTTTAAGATAATAGTTAAATACAATACATTTTAAAAATAAATAATGTGCCGTATCTTACAGGTACGAGTAAGTTAAGAAAATACATTACATTATGACAAGTAATTTATCTAGGATTGTGTATTTGGTACCCATCAAAACAAAAACGAATAATATAGAATATTGTAGCGACATCGACATAGGACATGAAAAAAACATGAAAAAATTAACATGAAAAAAAAACCCAAATCATGTTCTTTATTTTTCATTTTGTCAATCCCTCGATTGTTATAGAAAAATATCTAGGTACAGTGCTAACGTGTGAATAGGAACTCGTGTTGGTAAGGCTGCCTCTCCTCTTCATACTTGCATCTGGCGCTATTGACTTCCAAACAAGGACAAGACTTCTACAAGCTACGAGTTACACATATTTTATGATCATAAAATGAATACATGAATACCTGTAATTGTATAACTTGATAACCAAACGCGGCTGTCGTAGGTATCGCCGTTACCATTGGTCGGCCTCCATTAATAAACTTGGGTGCATTATCATTCACATCTTTTATTCTTAAAATTACTTTGACGTCGAATTTACTCATTCCCTCTAAAACATCATCAGATACGGGATATATCATGTGAGGAAGTTCTCTGCTTATTTTTTGTCTTTCCGCTCTGATAATAATCTCATAAACGTCTCTTAATTCACGATCCGGACTTTTCACTAAGTATAAAGTGCCATTCCGTGGATCTATTACAAATGACCTTTTCACATCTGAATCATTCTCATTTAGAATGAAATATTTCATCTTGAAATTCTCGTAATATTCTGTCAGGTTGAGAGTAAGAAGTTCTACTGGAGTTCTAGCATTTTCTTCTATTTCTAGTTCGTAATAACGTGATATAAATACCGGTTTATCAGATACTTCTACGTCATCAGGGACATCTGTTACAGTTAGCATTAATATAGCGGTTGAACTCAAACTAGGTGATCCTAAATCAGATGCTATTACTGTAACATTATGCACAGATTGACTTTCATAATCCAGTCTACCTGTTGTAGTGATGATCCCTTCTTTTGAATCAATGGTAAAAAGGCTCAACTTATTCTTACGTTGAGGCAGACTGTAAAGTATCAAACCGTTTCCATTTCCGATGAAATCAGAATCATTTGCATATACTCTTGCAACAGTCGTTCCTATTGGAGCGTTTTCTTCTAATGTCGCTTTGTATACTGGTATTATCATAACAGACTCAAAATTATGATTTGACAATTCGCCTGCTTCTGGATGTTTCCACTCTAGTAGATCATCATAAGCAAAAAACTTGGGTGCATTATCGTTTACATCCAATACTTGCACTTCAACGCTAACTGATGAAGAGAGTTTCTTTTCAGGGCCATTATCTCTAGCTACCACTGTTAATATATATTTATCTTCTTTTTCCCTGTCCAGCTCCCCATTGACACTAAAAATACCGCTGAGAGGGGCGATTTCAAAAGGCAAGTCTTTACTTGACGGTTCTATGTAATATGTCAAATTTGCGTTTTGACCGAAATCCGCATCTGTTGCATCAATTTTTCCTAATATCCTTCTTGTATACTGTGCTTCCTCGACATTAAAATTGTACCATGATTTTTTGAACATTGGAAAATGGTCATTAACGTCTTTGATGAAAATCCGTATTGAAATATGATCGCTGAGGCCCCCACCATCAACAGCTGATATATTCAATCTGAATTCGGATTCCGGCGGTAATGCTCTTGCAACAATTATGTGCCCGTGCCTTTCATTAATCACAAAATATCGTTTTACGTCTACGGCATTTGATGGTATAGCATACGGAGGCATAAAAACTTCTGATATAAATTCATACCTTAATTGTCCATTGACTCCACTATCCATATCTACCGCATTAACTTTCAAAATCGTTGAACCTATCGCAACATTTTCTGGAACAGAAAACATTGGGCCAATAGCATTAATAAATGAGAACTTATTCTTCGGTTTAGCTTCGACATTTATAATTACTCCACTAATTTCATTCTTTTTCTCGCGGTAAATTTTTATTTTTGTTTTTTCATCTACTTCTAGTAAGTCAATATTCTCTCCTATAGGTATTGTAACATAATTATATCTAGGTTCACAATCATTTTCATCTAAAATTGTTATAGTCAGTTTAGCTTCAGAGCTTAAACTTCCTTTATCCCTTGCTACGACTTTTAGGAGGTACACACTTTTTTCTTCTCTATCAAGTTTACTTCCTACAAACGATACTGTGCCTGTATTTTCATCAACATCAAACAATTCATGTCCATCGCCAAATAATGTATACATAAATTTCGCATTTAAATCAGAATCCGCATCAGTTGCTTTGATCTTGTCGGACATCTTAACTTCCGTTCCTTTTTTTGCATTTTCGGTTATGAATCCTTCGTAAATCGGTAGATCAAATATTGGCGGGTTGTCGTTTTCATCAATCACGTGTATAGTCACTTGATAAATTCCAGCCCCTGATATCATACCCTTGTTAAATTCTGCAATTACAGTCATCCTATAAATTTCTCTTTTTTCTCTATCAAGGGGTTTCTGTGCATATATGGTGCCATCTTGACCTGAAAAGAAAAACCTCACAAACTAAGTACGGTAGCATACATTTATACACAAGTTGCATAAAACATTATAAAAAAAATTACCTATGGCAATGTCATCTGTAACATCCTGTTGGTTGGCTATTATAAAATTAATATTGCCTGTTACGTTGACTGGTAAACTACTTATGTTTACGGGAAAAATTTGGCCAATTGTAGCTCCAGCAATATTTTCTTTGACGTGAAACTCGAGTGGCGAGTTAGCACCCCTAAAAATATTTTTTTTATTTAGTAATTGACAAAAACATTTAAAGAAACACAGTGGCTAATATTACTGTCCCATTACTTTAGTAAAACTCCTCTTTCATCATGCACGTCAACTACATGAACTGTTGCATTTGTAGTAATCGTTACGTTAGCACTTTCTTGTGTTGCTACAGCTTCAAAGTCATACATTGGCCGATTAAACCTTGAAAGTTCTTCTATTACAGTTATAACGCCTGAACTTTCCTCTACAGCAAATGGTACTGAAAACAAATAATACATTTTACAAAACTTAGTTGTGTGATTTTAACGTCGACAAATCGAATAAACATTTCAACAAAAAATATGAAACACACCACCATCTTCATATCCATGAAGTAAGTCATAAGAAACATCAGTTTTCTCCATCGCATCATTTATACGTATTTGTCCCACACTAGTGCCAATCCCAACATTAGATCCGACCCAAAATTCATATGGAGCTCCTACAAATCCTGGTTTTTCTGGTTTTGTTCCTGTAATATCAAAACAATTTTGATACCTCTCTTTGCAATACGTTAACAGATATAACCATTTTGTTGAATAAAGAAAGGAATATAGCCAAATCGAAATAATATAGCACCAAAATTCTTGAAATAGTAAACATTATGCAGAGTCAGAACATTTACCCTTAGTTGATTTCATAACATCGATTGTAACAACAGCTAACGAATATCGTCTTTCGCTGGGATTAGCTGGTTGATCTGAAGCTTCTATAAATAAAGCGTGTCTGCCTTCAGTTACTGGTGTTTCAGCGGAAGTAATAACACCTGTTTTTGCATCTACTTGAAATGGTGACGTAATTGTTAAATTGCTGGTTCTCTGGAGGTCAAATAAAATCATCCCATTTCGACCTAAATCGGGATCAACTGCTTTTACTTTTCCAATGTAAGTCCCAACTTTCGCATTCGATTTTATAACAAATTCGTATAAGTTGCTAGGTACAAACACAGGATTATTATCGTTTGCATCTAACAAAGTAACTTCGACCGTAACATATGACATTAGTTGATGCAAACCGTCAAAGTATTCTACGTTTTCATTTTTTGTGCCAATTTTATCAGGGAATACATAAGTTGTTTTATCCCTATATACAGAACGTGGCGTTGTCGGAGCCCGTCTATATTTTGATAATCTTTGTTTATCTAAAAATGTCCCTACTACACTAGGATTCTTTTCTTTAGCATACACCTTCATTTTTAACGATGAATGTCTTTCTCTATCTAGGACAGTCTGAAAAAAATACATACAAATTATTTTTTCAGGATTCTCTTTTGGCTAAATAAAAAAAAAATGGAACACAAATACCTGATTTCTAACAGTTAGCCAGCCTGTACGAGGGTCTATAACAAATGCACCTTCAGGATCGCTAAGTTGATATGTAAATTCACCATTATCACCTTGATCTTTATCCGATGCCATTACTTGAAGAACACTGAATCCTGAAAATGAATAAAACTTTTATCTAGATTACCTTCGTAACTTTTTGACATAAATTAATCAAATAAATTGAATTTGTTAAATGAATTACCAAGTCTAGATATATAATTATAATTCTAGAAATGTATTACAAAATATCTAATAAAAACAAAATGAACAACTAAACGGTTAATCTCTCCTTTTTTATCATTTTCCATTCCATTATCTGTTTATGTCTAAAGATGGTTTAATTCAGTATCCATACAGATAAATTTACTGGAAACTATAGTTTCCTATGCAAACACAGTTTCAAACAA
The DNA here is from genome assembly GCA_025490895.1 of Thaumatotibia leucotreta. NCBI lineage: Eukaryota > Metazoa > Arthropoda > Insecta > Lepidoptera > Tortricidae > Thaumatotibia > Thaumatotibia leucotreta. Next base: position 12,504 of record JALPQI010020565.1, on the reverse strand, counting down.
AATTTGTTACGAATAACTGATACTGGATTTAGGCTATTGATGATAAGAAAACAAAGAACATTTTGTATAAGGTTGTGGCGAGGTTTACCATTAGGAAGATTTTCCACGATACTTATGTTGTAGAAATCAACTTCGAACTCAGGTAGGTTATCATTCAAGTCCAGTATTTCCACTTCAACTCTCGCTTGGGCAGTCTTCAATGGGTTATCGACCTGAGCAGCTTGTATTTGCATGACAAACGTATTTCCTAAATAAAAGCAAAATGCATTAATAGTTATTAATAGGGTTAGGATTTTGGTGGCATTCATGGAACAGAGAGCAGTGGAGTCGATGTTACAAACATTTTTTACTTGAATAAATGATTAACTTATAAAATAATAACGAAGTAGTGTTTAGTTCAGGCTGGATTTATCAATGAATTTAAATAAATAACATGAATTTTATTTTTGAGAATCTAGAAAAATATTAATTTTCAATAAAAAATGTTGATATATGAGGAAAAATGTATCTATTTGATTTTCAAGGTTCTGGTTTTCTCGAAGCCCATACATAGGTATTATAAAATAATCATAAGCTATATTATAAAAATAAATGATTAAACTTCATTTCATAGGTAGTCAAATATTAAAACAATAAAATTATTTAATACCAAAAATGGCCGAAACCCTGTTAAAAAGAATATATTTTTGTATAATTTTTGATTAAATTAATTATTCAATCAATCATAAACAATTTGAGCAACGACTGCACTGTTCTCTGTTCAAGTAATGCCACCAAAATTCCTAACCCTAGTTATTAAGTAGATTCAGTAGCTGGACGACCACTGGCTGGCTACTACTACAACTTTCCTTTCCTTTAATGTGATGACTTTTATGTTATATTTTAATGATTATTGACCTGATAGTCCACTTTCAGTATCCAAGTCGATTTCCTTGTCAAGGAATAATGTCCCGTTGATGATATTGAGTGAAAACAGCTTCCGCTCGTTTCCGGAAACTAAATCGTATCGAACCGGCGCCTTGACGCCAAGATCTTGATCAAACGCACGAATCGGTTCGTCAAAGATGAGTTCTCTGTGAATGCGTTTATCCTGAAAAGTGATAAAAATATCATCATCATATGCTTATTGCAGCGTGGCGATTATGGGCATTTACCTCCTAATTTATTTATTTATTTAAACTTTATTGCACAGTAAAAAAATACAGATACAACAGGCGGACTTAATGCCATAAGGCATTCTCTACCAGTCAACCTACAGGCCAAACAGATAAACATTAATGGTGCGGGATGTGAAGAGTTCATACATAAATACACTAACAAAATATGAGTACTTGCTAATAATAATATAGTATCAATAGATATGCAATATATAGATGATAAAGCTATAAATATCAAAATATATAATAATATAATATAATAATAATAATATACCTGCTATTTTCTAAAGTACCAGAACATTAATCTTGAGAATTGTCAAAGAGATGCTTGCGCAACTTGCGCTTAAAGGTGAATTTAGTTTGAGCTTGACGTATATCTAGAGGGAGAGCATTCCAAAGTCGGATGGTTTGCACTGTGAAGGAGCTAGAGAATGAGACTGAGCGATGATAGGGGACACTAAGAATTAGTTGACGGGAAGAACGAAGCTCGCAGCCTGGCCTGGCGGTGACAAATTTGAAATTGGATTTTAAGTAATGAGGCGCAGCAGGGTCATGTAAAATAGAAAACAGTGTGCACAAAATTTTAACACTCCTGCGCTCTCGAATCCGCAGCCAGTGAAGCTGCCGACGATAGGCAGACACATGGTCATACTTTCGTAAGCCAAAAATAAATCGAATGCAGTTATTAAGAAGTCGTTCGAGTCTATCCAGGTTTCCCTGCGACATATTGGTAGAGCATACATCACTATAATCTATGACCGGCAACACGATACTTTGAATAAGAAGAATTTTGGTGGGAATCGGTAAGAAGTGTTTAAACCTATAAAGAAAACGCAAGATATTAGTCACCCTACAGCAAATATCAGAAACTAGAGGATCCCAAGTTAAGCCACAGTCTATTATGAGCCCCAGATTTTTCACCTGTGAAGAGAAGGGTATAGTGTTATTGTTAAAGAGAATCGATGACACTTGAGTAGGGTAAGATAATGAGCGCGGGTTTCCTATGATTATAGCCTGACACTTGGAAGGGTTTACTGCTATCCCAAACATATTGGACCAAGATGAGATGCTATTTAGGTCTTCATTCAGCTTCGAGATAGCACTATCCACATCGTCAGGCTCTGCCTGAACATATAGTTGCAGATCATCGGCATATAAATGATAGGAGCAGTTTATGTTGGGTGTAATAAGATTAATGAAAATTGAGAAAAGAAGAGGAGATAAAATGCCACCCTGTGGAACGCCAGAAGTAAGATTACACCAGTCCGAGAACGACCTGTCAACACGAACTACCTGACGACGGCCCTGCAGGTAAGACGTGAACCACTCAGCCACTGATGAAGAGATATTTAAGTGAACAAGTGCAGATAGGAGAAGCTCATGGTTTACTGCATTAAAGGCGTTGGAGAAGTCAATAAGGACCAGTACGGTAACCAGAGATGATTCCATACCTAGCCTTATATCATCAACTACCTTAAGCAGAGCAGTAGTGGTACTGTGACCACGGCGAAAACCAGATTGGAGTGGCGAGAGGAGCTGATTGGAAAAGATGAATTCAGAAAACTGCTTATGCACGATAGCTTCTAGGACTTTGGATAGGAACGGGAGAATGGAAATAGGGCGAAAATCCTTAAGCAAATTAGGAGTAGGAACTTTAGGGAGAGGAATAACAAAAGCATTACGCCACAGAGAAGGAAAGGTGCCTGAGGACATTGAAAGATTAACCACATGCGTAATAATTGGCACAATAGACTCCAAAATGCAAACAATCATTACCCTACTGACCTCATCATGGCCAACCGCAGTAGATTTAATTGACAAGATCACCTTACGAACCTCATCATCAGTGACCGGGGTGAACGAAAACTTATTTTGAGATGTGGAAGACCGAACGCTAATATGAGAGGTGGCAAGGGATATCGTGGCCGGGTCTAAAGTAGAAGCTTTGGAAAAGTGGTTATTCAAATCGTTTAAAGAAAAAGAATTTAAATTTTTTATATTACTGTGGGACCTGACAGCACCGATAGATTTCAAGAATTTCCAAGTGTCAGCCTGCGAGGAAACCATTATATTGTCATGAATATATTTGCGTTTCGCGGCACGCACCATCATATTGCACCGATTCCTGGCAACTTTATAAGCGGTCCAATTTTCGTCGCATCGGTGACGTTTATGTTTTCGGAACGCACGATCACGTCTCACCATTGCAATACGGACCATTCGTGTAATCCACGGAGCGGGCGGTCGCCTAAGTTTAACATTACGAACGGGCGCGTGAGTGTCAAATAATTTTAAAACCGTGGCGTTTAGTGAAACTACCGCGTCGTCGACAGACAGTGCCGTAAGCGTCGGTGCCCAGTCGGTCGCACAGAAGTCTCGTTTTAAGGCGTCAGTGTCGATTCTAGCGAAATTACGAAGCATAATTGAAACGGGTGCCATTTTAGGAGACCGAATCTTGTAACAAAGAAAAACGAGATCGTGACGAGAAAACCCAGGTGCTGAAAACTGACCGACTTTGCCCACGTGGTCAACCGAAGATGTCAAAATTCCTAATGCGTCTATACGCATAGTTAATAGGAGAGGCCTACGTCCAGCAGTGGACTAACATAGGCTGATGATGATGATGATGATGATGAAGGTTTTCATTAATTTAGACTAGTCTGTGCGGAAAGTAAATGCGATTGGAGGGAAAGCGTGCATACATCTCACGTGCCTTCCATTTTCGAACGAACTCTACTACCTATCTAATTTATAAATTTAATCCATATTTTGTCTTTATAATGTACAATAGATAAAAATACATAGCGATACCAAAATAAGTAATAAATTTCAGATAAACGGGAGATTTAAATTTTTAGCCTCGAGCCTACATTATGTCAAAACTTGCCAAATCAAATTGGAAATTAGTCTAATGGGCATAGAGATAAAAAAAAATATTGAGACTTGTCCTTTGACCTACACACATGAATCCCAGACGTTCTTAAAATATGCCTGTCTTTTTAACATTTTACCGGGTACTTGATTTGAATTGTTAGTTAAGTGGCCCATTATTTGAGGTCTTGCGCAAATTTAAAATAGATAACGTCCCATTTTGAATCCAAATTTTCCATTAGGATAATTTTATTGTCCCGTCAAATTCACTTTTTGTAGTTTTATTTTAGTGTAAATAGTATTTTGTGGACGCGTATTATTATTGTTCATCTTGACATAATAACTTATTTATTTAAAACTTTGTTGCACAATAAAAAAAGTACAAATGGCGGTCTTAATATCTTAAGGCATTCTCTACCAGTCAATCATTGGAAAAAAAGAAAAGTTTGTGTGGTGCAGACTTTTGTATTCGAAATTAAAAGAAAATACCTAGATACTTAAAGATATATCCAATAGGTACTAATAATGTGTTCGACATAATAATGCAGGCATGACTAATTGACTAGGTACCTTTAAAGAATAAATTAAACACGAAACTAAATATTTTTAAGAAAGCAGTGTGATCTATTTTCATTATTGCTCTTACAGCTATCTTACTTTATCTTCTGGTATTTAGCATTAGTCAGTTATAACTTACAAAGAAAGGATAAAACTCTGGGATTTGAATTTTATAGACATCCTGTGTGAATTTTGGCGGCAAGTCATCGTTATCTTGGACTGTAACGTAAACCGTTGTATTTGTGCTTCTGGCTGGGGAACCACGATCCTGAAAAATACAGCAATTATTAATACAAACTATCGCAGGAAAAACTGAAGGGATATAATCCGTAACATTATCTAGGTATTACGCAACCGGAAAAAAATTCTGAACAAGGGTCTGTATGAACATAAACGTAAACTTCACGTAATTTAGTTTTAGGGTAATTCTCCGAGCGTTTCAACCGCCGTGACTTCGGTGGCAACATTATTACCCGATCTCCGTAGGTATCTCATTTTTTTTGGATATATGGGTAAGTAGTTGTGAACTACGTCTACCAATTTATCCAAAAGTTCCTGCATCTCTCATGGGATTCGTGTGATAAGGCTGCCGCTTTGTAATATAACAATAAAAACTTTCCAAACCCAAAGGTTACCAGTAAAATTAATTTGTGTAATTATAATAAATTTATTTTCAAAACTACAATATTTATGTACATAATAGATTAAATCTAACTAATCTACTTAACCTAACCTATATCTAAGATTGGCCCTTGTGGCATTGTACCGAGGATGCTGGCGGCATTTCCTCGCTGTATCGCAATACTGATGCGTTGTGCGAGGAAGTCGCCAGCTCTTCGGTCTCTAGTTATTTGTGTTCCCGTAAATTATAGTTACAATAAATTTGTTGGTTATTTCTTTGCATAAAACTGAACTTATAGAGCATCAAGAAAGAATTTAATCTAATGAGTTTTTGATCTTTACTTTTTCAAACTAAGAAAAGTACCAAAGTTAGGCTTAAATATAAAGTGCTCTTGAATTAGTGGGCATTTGGCAAGACTCCAATGCAAATAGCTCTGAAGTCCAGCCTTGCAATATTTTCGATCCTTTTTCTATGAACTTAGTTCACCTTTATAATGAAATTCAGGTAAATATTTAATGTAAATAGTAAAAATGTTCGTCACCAAAATATTAATCAGAATGTAGACTCTTTATTGGCCTTTAGTTAGTAAAAGAAAAATTAAAACCCAAAAAAGTATATAAAATTATTATTGTATTTACATACCTACGTGATAAATTGATAATACATATACCTACCCCGTTTTAAATTTCACTAATCAAAACATTTTCAGTCCGATATGTATTTTTTACAAAGGACTTTAAAAAAAATAAAAAAACATTTTCAAGAAGTTTACGAGATTATTGACAAATAATGATTCACAAAAATGCAATTACCGATGCGGTTACTACAATGTTGAACTCCTTGTCACCGGCGTCGTAATCCAGAGGCCTCCGCAACACGAGGGCCGGTTTGTGGGAGCTCTCGAGGCCAAAATGGCCGGCCTCGTCACCAGCACTGATGGTGTATTGCACATCGGAGTTTGGGGTATTCGGCTTGTCGCGGTCGAACGCATGAATGCCTTTGAAAATTGTAAGGCCTGAAAAAAAACAGAAATTGCATAGGTATAAATCCGTTGATTTGGAGGTGATAATTTTTCAACTCTAGTCGTTGTGAAGTAATTTTGTTAACGTGCATTCAGACCAAACGAGCATTCGCTATTCTATCCCCCACTCTACGAAATCAACGAATCACGTTTTGTGTAACGATCGAAGTTCGTAGAGTAGGGGCTTTATGGTTTGTTATGCAAAGGAATTTCCTTATCGAAACCGATTTACCTTTTTTATAAATACTTAGGTAGGTACTTAATATTACCGTGCCCATTCAAAGTTAAAATTCACACTATGTTTTGAATACCCCTATGTGACTTTACATAATATTACAACATATGCCTAGTGGCTATAGAAAATAGGATAGGGAGCAATTTTATGTACATCTGGTACACATGTACCAGATGATTGATACAGGATGATGATACAGGATGATTTGTGAGTCATGAGCAGGAGTGAACAAGGTAGGTAATAGGGACAGTCACACTGAGCTACTTTCACTTTGGAGACAATCGAGGAATTGAATAAAAAATCTCTTAATTATGAGTTAATCGATACTTAACCATCAATTAAGGATCAATTAACTCATAATTATGAGATTTATTTTGGTGATTTCTTGGTTATCACAGTAGTGAAAGTTGCTCAGCATGACCGTCCCTAGTACCCTCTTCACTCCTGCTCATGACCCAAGAATCAGCCTGTATATAAATAAGTACTTAAGAAACCCTGCATTTTCTCTACAATAGAGTTCTATTGTGTTCGTATTAACGTATAGAAAAATGCAAATTTTACTGAAGAAACTCTGCCACAATGTAATAAATACTATATTAAAAAGTGTAATTAACCGTAAAATATTACCAATAGGAGTTAGTTCATCAACAGTTATGTGGTACGGCGTGTCCAGGAACTTGGGTGAATTATCGTTGACATCTTCAATGTAGACCGTCACCGACAGGTATGCGGATATCTGTAAATAAAATGATTGAACATTACAAAATAAAGAAAACAAAATAGACACGACTAATACTTAAATAATAATAGATATCAATATCATATGTAAGACATATTTACATATAACTAGCGACCCGCCCTGGCTTCGCACGGATACAATACTGGTACTAAAACCTTTTTCTTGAATGACTAAAAAACCGCATCAAAATACGTTACTTAGTTTTAAAGATTTAAGCATACATAGATATATGGGAACGGAGAAAACGATTTTGTTTTATACTATGTAGTGAACATGGACATAAAATAGATTGAGTTAATAATCATGTCATATACCTACGTAAAAGGAACGTCGTGTTTCAATAAAACGTGTGATAAATTGTCATACCTATCTCAAAATGTAAAACAAATAAAAGATATTCATAATTTTTCTTCACACTTGCTTTTTAAGCGCGCTATTACATTTATGGGTACAATGACCATGATTTATGGGTATAATGATGATGATGCTCATGAGTATATTCCTAAGGATAATAATAAATTCCCTAGGGAGTTATAGTTCGTTATTTAAAGTGATACTGTCATAAAACTTATATTGTCGCTGGGAAGTGTGATGAAAAACATTGTATGCTTCACGGTCGGTAAGCGAATTACGAACTCGAAACATTAAAAGCCCTCGGCCTAGCGTCAGGCTTCGTCAGAGATACCGTCCGTACTTACCTCGCTAGGTGCACAATTTACTATTCTTTAAAGTAAAATATCAGCGCTTAAAAAAAGGTTTTAACCGCAGACATACTTTTTGTACGTATAGATAGGCAATAAAGAAAAGTTCAGTTCTATCTGACAAGTCTAGCGGCTTCGTATTAACAGCTCTCAGGGAGCATAAAAATCATCCAACGCAAAATGGGTTAAGGTCGGAAACGGTATCATAGAGGGATCTGAAAAACAGTGGGTACGTTAGATGCTAACGTCTCCGTGAATGACCGTTTTCGCGTCGTTTAAGACAAAACCAATTAGCCCACATTTTATAGACGTTACAAAAAAATAGGCTTCCAGGAGCATGTTGAGTCCTTCTCAGTGTTCGATTATCTCTGTTGCTAGTCAGTCTTTAAAACACGCTGATTTAAGACGAAATATTGAACGAAAGGGAGTTTTAGGGCAAGAAAACGAAGTGACATTTTTCTAATCTTAAAATAAATTGTTACTTTAAAATTGTTTGTTAAACTGTATTTCAATTAATTCCTCCACATTTAAAATAGGTTTCATAGTAAGGATGCTCTATTAGTTACATAGTTTTAAAACCATACACTTTAATGAAAAAAATGGTTCTTGAAGGAATGTTTCAAAATTGGTCAAATTTTTTATGAATTATTACGTTGTTTATCTCTGTATTCTTATTTCTCTCGAATTGCACAAAATTATAAATACCGTGTTAAAATTATCAATCCGCTTGGCCGACTTGACGTTTATTTACCTCCTTATGTGTAATACGCGTAGTTGGAGAGACCTATGTCGAGCAATAGACTGAGATAGACTGATGATATAATTTTGTATGTAGTATGTAATACTGTTATATTCAGGGTACTGTTGCAAAGAGAGACCTCCTTCACTGGTAGAAACTTTGAGCAGCGCCGTTTAACTCGTGAAACGGTTTTATGCATAATATTTTTCACCGCTTTGAGTTATATTTCTACATCTTTAAGGTTTACTGTTCTTTGCATCTACACAGCTAGTTTAAGCAAAAAAGCCCAACGGTTGGATTAACTTATCGTTTCATTACTGGTCGTCTTCATTATGACAGATATAGCCCTAGATAATAAAGGTGTACTTTGTCCCAATTTGTCTGAAGATTCTGTATAATTACTCATTTCGCCATGGTATCACATAACAAGTTCCAAAACAGCTTAAATTTAAAGACTGATGACATAGTTACTTTTAATATGCCTTCATTTAAAATAAGGTTGCAATTAATAAAGCCATCTAGGAGTTGCTTCTCAATTCAATTAAGTATTAATAGAATTATCGAGTCGAAAAATAATAACAGTTAATAAATAAATATTGTTGAGGCTCCTTGTTCCCACTAATTCTATTTACCTTTGGCTCTTTGACCTCACCTGACATTTACCTAGTATTGACACAGCAATTCGAATAAGTCTGTAACTTAGTTTTAGGTACCTAAGTACACGAATTATATTCGTTAATACTATTTCATTGCTGTCAATAAGCTGATAAAGTCGACTCAAGCTAGTAAATCACATGAACTTATTTATTATACATTATTTTAGAAACTATAGCCTCGCGTATATGAATTTGTAGAATTAAAATTTTATTACTTTTATTACGTACTAATCGACAGGAACAAAAACTAGTTTTATCTTATATTACTGTATGTAGGGCCATTCCATATGAAATCATCAAATGAGGTGCGCTGCATGCTTTCCGATTTGTATGGAAAAAATCATGGATGATAATATAGGTATGCTTTACATAAAACCGTAGTTGTTTAATTTTTAAACAGCCTAACAGCCAGATAACATAGGTCTGAAGTTTAAAAATAAGCGATTTTTGAGGTCGATGAAAATTGCTTTAACTTTTTTTAAATGTGTGAAACTGAATTTTATTATATGTTAATTTACTATTTAATATGTGTACTTGTACATGTATGTATTACAGTATGTATATTTTTATAACTTATTGTATGACAAACTTCTAAAACGTCATGTTATTTTGCTAATGTTCAGTGATATTCAGTAGCTTTTATTGACTTGCTCGCTTGGTCTAGACAGGTATTTTTTTTTTAAATTAACAAGCTCAAATAGTCTGTAAATGAAAAATTTAACAATATTTTTGAATTTAGTTCTTCTAACTTAAAAAATCAGTAAATTACAAAACCATTTTTGTAGAATTTGCTTTTTATGACGTTAAAAAAAACCATGTTTGGCAAAGTTAAAAGATCTGAAAGGTACACAGAAGAGAAGAACTTACTTTGTTCTTTGTAAATCATCTTTATTTATATTGTGTTATTGATTTTTGAAAGAGATGTGATTTTTTGAAATCTACAAGTTAGCAAGAAGTTTCAAAGTAGTTGTTTAAGTTAATGTTTTTTTTATCACGGACAACATTTATAAACGTAATAAACAACAAAATGATGATTGTTGATTCCCTCGTTTACCATGTACAGTCAACCAAAAACGTCGTACACCACTTTCTTGATGGTAAGCATGAAAATGCTAGTGGCACATCTTGTAATACGTCTGAAATAGGGTACTTATAGGTTTTATTACACATGCCTACTGTCTTTAGATAAGAGTAATGATGTTGATTCAATAATGCGATAACAATAAAAAATACCAGGTCGTATCATAATTTTGTGCCAGTTTCAAACGGCACCTTACGAGCCGGAAGATATTCCTACTCCAAAAATGTTAATGTCGTAAAGGTAGTCAGGTAATAATACTTTTCACTTCTCATGCTCTTAAAATGTTATTTTAGTCCCTGCATATCGGGACTAAAACTCTTTATTAATCTCTAGGGACTAAAGTAAATTTTTTTTAATTGACGTTGGAAACCCGTAAACAGCCACACTCACGGTGTTCAAGAATAAAGGATAGTCGTCATTTTCAGTGTTTGTGTATGGACCACTTTTGTGCATGCCGTGTATACAACCTCTAAACTTTTTTTTAATTGACTTTGGAAACCCCTAAACAGCCATTTCCAGTGCTTATGATTTTTGAACGAACGATTATTGACATTGAAAATAACCTCCACATGATTGACAAATGTCAATCATGCAAAAATATTAAGGAGAATAGATTTATTTTCTTGATATACATGTATATTTAATACTTGTTTAATATATGATTAAGCCTCGCGTATGTGAATTTGTAGAATTAAAATTTTATTACTTTTATTACGTACTAATCGACAGGAACAAAAACTAGTTTTATCTTATATTACTGTATGTAGGGCCATTCCATATGAAATCATCAAATGAGGTGCGCTGCATGCTTTCCGATTTGTATGGAAAAAATCATGGATGATAATATAGGTATGCTTTACATAAAACCGTAGTTGTTTAATTTTTAAACAGCCTAACAGCCAGATAACATAGGTCTGAAGTTTAAAAATAAGCGATTTTTGAGGTCGATGAAAATTGCTTTAACTTTTTTTAAATGTGTGAAACTGAATTTTATTATATGTTAATTTACTATTTAATATGTGTACTTGTACATGTATGTATTACAGTATGTATATTTTTATAACTTATTGTATGACAAACTTCTAAAACGTCATGTTATTTTGCTAATGTTCAGTGATGTTCAGTAGCTTTTATTGACTTGCTCGCTTGGTCTAGACAGGTATTTTTTTTTTTAAATTAACAAGCTCAAATAGTCTGTAAATGAAAAATTTAACAATATTTTTGAATTTAGTTCTTCTAACTTAAAAAATCAGTAAATTACAAAACCATTTTTGTAGAATTTGCTTTTTATGACGTTAAAAAAAAACCATGTTTGGCAAAGTTAAAAGATCTGAAAGGTACACAGAAGAGAAGAACTTACTTTGTTCTTTGTAAATCATCTTTATTTATATTGTGTTATTGATTTTTGAAAGAGATGTGATTTTTTGAAATCTACAAGTTAGCAAGAAGTTTCAAAGTAGTTGTTTAAGTTAATGTTTTTTTTTATCACGGACAACATTTATAAACGTAATAAACAACAAAATGATGATTGTTGATTCCCTCGTTTACCATGTACAGTCAACCAAAAACGTCGTACACCACTTTCTTGATGGTAAGCATGAAAATGCTAGTGGCACATCTTATAATACGTCTGAAATAGGGTACTTATAGGTTTTATTACACATGCCTACTGTCTTTAGATAAGAGTAATGATGTTGATTCAATAATGCGATAACAATAAAAAATACCAGGTCGTATCATAATTTTGTGCCAGTTTCAAACGGCACCTTACGAGCCGGAAGATATTCCTACTCCAAAAATGTTAATGTCGTAAAGGTAGTCAGGTAATAATACTTTTCACTTCTCATGCTCTTAAAATGTTATTTTAGTCCCTGCATATCGGGACTAAAACTCTTTATTAATCTCTAGGGACTAAAGTAAATTTTTTTTAATTGACGTTGGAAACCCGTAAACAGCCACACTCACGGTGTTCAAGAATAAAGGATAGTCGTCATTTTCAGTGTTTGTGTATGGACCACTTTTGTGCATGCCGTGTATACAACCTCTAAACTTTTTTTTAATTGACTTTGGAAACCCCTAAACAGCCATTTCCAGTGCTTATGATTTTTGAACGAACGATTATTG
>JALPQI010020564.1:0-23412 GCA_025490895.1 Thaumatotibia leucotreta | reverse complement strand
CTGCTACCGCGAACATCGAAGTTCGCAAATTTCGGGGATTTTTCTCTGTCCTCTAATGACGCCTTCATTCGAGTGACAGAGATAAATCTCCGAAATTTACGAATTTCGGTGTTCGCGGTAGTAGGCCTGATCTCAGAGCGTGTGTAAAATTTTGGATTGGGGAGCGAGTCAAATTAAGATTCTAAGATTTAATACATACATAGGTAGCTAATAAAAAGTACAACAATACTATCCGCTTGCTAAGAGGTATACTCCGCATACTCGTATGACATAGTATCTGGCCTGCTACCGCGAACACCGAAATTCTTTAATCGGGGATTTGTCTCTGTCACTTTGACGAACGGGTCATTAGAGTGACAGAGAAAAATCCCCGAAATATGCCGATTTTTTAGTTCGCGGGAGAACCGCAAAACTGAACCATCTGAAATAATGGTGAAGTTGGACTTCACGCCATTTTGTATTTTTCTATGTTGAAAGTACCTTGAGTTATGATTGATATGTACGTGCCGCGAATCGGGAACAGGCCCTCTTATCGAACCGAAGCTGAAAAATTATGATCCTTATGTTTATGAGCATAAGGGTGTTCGCAAACGTTCAAATGGTGATTTGTAATCTAGGTGAAACGTTGTCTATCATTCGAGGGTTTTAGGTGTTTACTCTGGATAAGAATTGTAGGTGTTGTGTTTGAATAACCTTAAGAATAACACAAAAGTTAATTTCACGTCACTGACGGCATATATTATGTCAAAATAAGTAGCATTACGATGTAATAAAGGTTGCAATACACTTGTTCAGTCACTTGTTCATTTATTTTTTGAATAACTCAATAAAAGTAAGAGTTAAGATACTAGTTTCTTAGAGAAATTGATTATTTTTGACCTAAATAAGCTTCCCTATAATGTAACGGAAATCAATAAAAACAGGGTGTATATCAAATTAGTGAAACCCTTAAAGTTAGATAAAATGTTGGCAACTTTATTCAAACATTCGGCCGGTTTGACAAGTTCAATTTAAATTAACCTTTAATTACAACTTGAGATAACTCTTTAGACGAACTGGGAAGCTTTGGATTGTAATTTAGAATTTCTGTATAAATTATAAACTCGTTAGTTTTTAGTAAACTTTGGTGAATGTAAATAATTACACGTCTTAGTCGCCTACAAACAAAGTAATACAATCGATTGCGATGATGTCAAATATCACAGGAAGTATTGTCAAAGTCAAACTATTCTTTATTCAAGTAAGCATTTTCGAATCGTCTGACATCACATTATCAAGAGAGAAAATCTACTACTGGTTCTAACCCTACACCGTTCCTGAGAAGAACCAGTAAGAAACTCAGGACTTATTTTTTGAAAAGAGTATCATGCATGAAAGAACTTATTACATTAAAAAAAAAAACTTTTATAGACATTTTTATAAAAAAACCTAACTTAAAAAGGGAGATAAATAAAAGATAATAATAATAAACAAGTAGGTAGAACCAAATCTACTTGAATTTAAAACTTATCGATTGTTTGTTAATAATATATGTTTACCACTTTAATGAACTGTAAAAAATATTGTAAGTGAATGATCTTCTTGAGCAACATCTATGTTCTAACACGTAAGTGGAAACTGTTTTGGGCCAATGTGTTGTCTATATGTAATGTATTATCTTATCTGTATTAATATTCGCTGTTTGTTTCCCATAATAGTAAATAAAATAAAATAAATAACTTAGGAATAATATTAACTACAAACTACATCTTAAAAAAATAATTAGTAAAAGTAATATTAAAAAATTAATGTTAAGAAAACTAAAACTAAAAACAAAAAAACCTTAAAAGGAGCTACCCATTCAAACCGCCCCGATTGGTTCCCGACGCAAAGGTGCCCATCACGCTCGCAGCGTTTCCGCGCTGAATCGCGATGGACAGTCGATTATAATAAACAAAAATATTGTAGGTACCTAACAACTATAAATCATTTACGATTATTTACTTTCATAATGAGAGTTTTTCGATATTTTTTCTGTCACCAGGCGGCGCTAGGGTAGCCGTCGCGTCCAAACAACTGTCAGATTCATACTATTCATAGGTAGGTACTGGATAAAAATATCTAAATTCTATTTTATTTGGAAGTTTATGGAATTTGTAATGAATTACGACTAATCAGCGGTCGTCAAACTGAAGATTGAGCTCTAAAACAGGCGCGTAAAGTCACTGGTACTAAAAATAATTACTAGAACTTTGTTCATTTCATGAGAATTGACTTGGAAATCTTGGAACTACTTTTTATTTTATTTTAGTAAACAATATTCCTAAACACCAAAGCAGGCAGAAAAAGTATCAAAAACCCTCATTAAGTCAAGAAAAATCACCAATTATCACCATAGGGGACTGCATTGGCATCGGACAAATCACGTGTAATTTTTTATTACTCTGCTGAACAGCATTATAGGTAGTAAAAAAAAACATTATACTTTTCTTTAAGATGACTTTTTAAATATAACCAGATGTCAAACCCGGAACAAGTATTACTAAAAAAAACGTTGGCAATAATTTGCGCGTCATTTTGGTTAGGGGTGAGGGGGGGGTCGTCCTGAAAATATCACCATGCGGGAGGGTGGTGTCCAAAATAGGCCAAATTTGTATGACATGATTAATGGACAAGCCCTAAGAAGTGTAGTGTTTGAATTCACGGACAAAAAAATAAAAACTCCGTTTTGATGGAAGTTGGTTTAAAACGGCAAAAGTAATCTCCTTTCATAAACAAGCAAAGAAAGTCCTAAAACCGAAACAAAGAACATTTCCATAATACACATGCGGCCCGTAAAACGTAATAAGTTTGGCGTGATCATTGCGAATGCTTATTCTTGTTTACTTTTGCATTGGCCTCAAGTGTATTCGTTACGATTGTTCTTTTTACATTGCTCCCGAGTGTTTTAGAAGTTTCGATGCAAAATGCGGTGTTTTACGGCGTCAGCAATCTTTGAACACAAATTCTTGTGAGACCCATCATCATCATATTTAGAGCTTGGCTCTTGTTGGTGGAGTAATTTCCATTCTATTTTCTGCCTTTTTCTTCAGCTGTATATACTTAGTTTCCTTCAATTGCTCCATGCAGGCTCTCCGTGGTCTTCCTCTTTTTCTTTTTCCTTCTATTAAAACATTAATGAAGTCATCGTGACGAAGTAAATGACCTATCATTTCAACCCATTCATACTAAAATTATATTTCACGCGGGTTACTCACGAATCTCACGATTTAAGTCGAAAAATGGTTGGTGTACACCCACTTTAAAAACATGGATTATTTCATAATCACACACTTTTTTAACACAATCTTGGTTTTATCACCGACTTAAAACCTTATACATTGAGTTCACATACATTTTTAGTTAAAAATTATTCATGTTTATTAGTATAAACGTAAAAATATGTATATCTGTGAACGTGATTCATGACATGATTGTGTCAAAGACGTCAAATGCTATGCTTCGCTATGGTCAAATGTATGTTTAATACTTTTTACTTACTTACTATATCTCAATAGCACTTATTGAGTTACTTGTTTTCTGATATGCTATATTTATTATGACTTTTAAAGTGTGCACTGAAATTAATTAATAACATCTTTTCTCACCCAATTCTTCCATATTCATTCAAACTCATTACCAACTCCGCCCGTCGTAACATAATTTTCACAACTTGTTGGAACATGTCACGTAACAATTAAATTACAATTAAACAATTAATACACAACTCATGTAAAGTTGGAGTGCTAACGGCACATGTATATAATTACCGATAATTTCATAAAGGAGGGGGGAGAACTTCCGGTAAAATGTAGCAACATTAGAAATGTATATCGTGTCGCGAGTATCTTGATCGTGCAGGGTCCGCCCGGATAGCTACCACCATCTTAGCCGTTAACCTGCCGCTAAATAGTACTGTGTTCCAGTTTGGGGGTAAGATAGCCGGTGTAATTACTGGTTTAGAGACAATCCATCTAAGTCCTCAGGGTAGGCAGCGCATAGGCGATTTTTTGGTCGCTATGTCAACGGGCCTCAGTTCCCGCTTTCCATCAGGTGGGCTGAGAGCTCTACCTTCGTCACATAAAAAGTATCAATTGATAAACATAAATTGAATGATAAAGACAAGATACATTACTGCAGACGACGGGAAACAAAGCTGGATGAAAGAATAAAGAAAGAAAGAAAAGAAGAAGAAAACGTTCATTCGAGACAAGCACACAATAGAAACAAAACAAACAGTAAACACGAAATTTTGTCTCTAAATGGCCTAAACTCAGCATTTTGCCATCAGAGTCAGCGCTGATGGTCTTCCGTTTTAATTTCGTTAGGATGCGTAGGTATGTTATGGAGATACAAAGCCTGCTAAGTCTGGTTTCCAGGCGAAGCAAGTATTTATAGTGCTTTTCGCAAACATGCAATGAAATAAATAAAAAAATATAACTGTTGCACAGTCCCCATGGTGAAATAGGGGCCTGGTTTAACACTTTCATTGCCAACGAGTGCTAATTTTTCCGCTTTGCTTGTAGAAGATAGCACCGCCCACACCTTCTCTGCTTAGCCGTAAGGTTGACTGGTAGAGAATGCCCTTGGCATTAAGTTCACCTTTTGTACCTACTTTAAGATTTTGTGCAAAAATTTTTAAATAAAAATAGACCTCTCACAGGAACTCCCCTCGGGAATTCCCGGCGCGCAATGTATTAATCAAGACAAACTAAAAACTTTTATCTTCAAAACATCGAATACAGAAATTTAAAAGATTGAAACTAATAGATTAATATGTGGCAATGACTCGACCAGAGTTGGCCAAAAAGTACTCCGATTACTTTTCTATGTGTACTTTGTAATCTAGATTACACATATAATTTACAGAAACGATTCAGCGTGGGCCGGATGCGACCCGGGGTGGTCTTTTGTAATTAGTATAATGTAGAATATTGACGTATTTTAGAATTATAATTAAATACGTGAGTAACCCGGTTCGATAATATTTTAATATTGACTCAGCCTGTGGCGGATCTATTTTTGTACCTACCTGACGAAGCCTGCGAAGTGGATTTAAAAGAAATATTAATGTAATTTTTATTTTTTAATTACATAGAATAAATAAAAGTTTTATATTATTTACGGAAGTAATCAGAATAATTTTTGCCCAACTCTGGACTCGACAATGCATCTAATTTTAACGAATCAAAACGTTTTATTTTTCATATGGACCATCCCTTAACCTCCTAGATATGCAAATGGAACTAGTTACAGAGCAGAATATTCTTAAATTCGTTTACATGAAAATTTCGTACTTCAGATTTCCCCCGAGCCACTAGTTATTTGTTATTTGAATACTAACAAGATATCTCTCTGGGGTTCTGAAATATGTGTAACGGATTGCTAGTTTGTCCACTGTATGACCTTGTATGACACGATGTATGTGAAATAATACGTCATGTGTGTGTAACATTAGTATATGTACTAGTGTGTCTAGACGCAAGTCAAAGGCTTGACGAAGAGTAAGGAGGCTCTAAATATAGGTTATAATAAAAAATAGAGACTTTTGCCCGAATTTTTTTTTTGTATGGAAGTATGGCGAGTTGGCTTGTTTGGACATTTTTTTATTGCGGAAACATTTTTTTCTTAATTAGAATCCTACACTAGCGTTGAAAATTTCCGGATTAAATCGTGTTTATTTCTAAGCAGTTCGTTGTTTTCCGGATTTTTCGAAAAAATCAATTATATTTTCTACTTTAATTTTCAACACTAAACCAATGAATTAGGTCTAATTTTCACTTATACCAGGAGAACACGATATCACCGAGGAAAAGTCAATTGAAATAGATGGAAAGGAGTGACAGTGACATTGATTATTTTTGTAAAAACCCGCAAAAATGAAAACAAACAACATTTTCATACATTCCTGAAACAAAACATTTGATTTTTTCCGACATTTTCAACGCTATCTACACTGAATGTTCCCTTGAAAGGATCACCACTATTTTCATTGTGTCCTGTATATACATCATACATACATATACAGGACACAGACCTCTCATAATTACCTATACGTATGGACGCTTTAGGAGGTAAATGCCCATAATCGTCACGTTGAGATTAACGTTAAGATTTTAGCTGTTTCCAATGGCTAAGGGCACCTTATATAACCGTAATTTTCGATTGAATTACCAATCATAGAACCTTACATCCCAGAAAGTTCGATCAGAAACGAAATCAGAAACACTAAGCCTCAGGGAGAGAACAAAAGTGCTTAACTTTTAACAAAGAAAAAGTTGCGTTTTAGGAAACACTTTGTGAGCCACACCTGCTTTTCATTTAGACGAACTTATTTCGCGAGAGTTTTTTTTTCTTGAATTTTTATGGGCACCGCCTACTGGGCGGACACAGTGCCGTATAGAATGGCGAATCATTTATAGTCCATTTCAAATACGAAGGCCTGCCACTCGAAACTTTTGTCATTAATTGGTCCACTACAAATTGGCACGATATATACAAAAAATATCACGCCACGAAAGAGTCTGGCCACGTATCTTTAGCTATCACTGATCCTATTATTGACGCCTTATGACTTTGTAAAGTAGAATCGGCCCTTCGTATTTGAAATGGACTTTACAATGTAACGGGTGCCCAACGTCGATTGCTCTAACGTCATGCCCGAAACTCGAATTAAAATTGGTCTAAGAAAAGTAGATTAAAATTAAATGAATTGGATAAAAAAAAATGAAACATGTACGTGTAACGTTACAATATGAGTACCTACCAAGCGATGATGTACATATAATAGACATCAGCCACGACCAAGGAACATCAGAACGAATATTTATAGTTATGTCTTACAAAAGTTTAACCTTTTCAACGCCAAGACCCACTAAAGTGGCCGTGTGTTGTCCTGCCTACCAAGCCAGCAGCCACTAAAGTGGTCATCAAGTATGCTGTTAAAGTAACTGTCTTGCCGACAGATAAGGTTTATTTTCGTTAAATAAACCTTATCTGTCACAATTTGATGCGTGGAGGAAGGTGTTGAAAAGGTTAAAATCAAAATAGTTCTAGCTAGCCATCCGCTGCGGCCGTATACTCTAACTCTCGAGCGTCGGACCCGTTTCGAACATAAGTTTAGTTCCTCCATATTTCTGTTACATCTGCCGCAATAAAACGGCAGTGTTTCCGCTTCTGTTGCGAGTGTTTCAACAAGAATGTACACTTGTGGTTTACGATGATACTTTGAAGTGTCGAAGAGTCATCATCATCATCAACTTAACTTAGTAAAGTGATGGTCATAGGGCTTTCCTATTACTTGTTTGAGATATATTTATGTAAATTAAAAAATGAATATGTATACTGGTACATGGAATTTATTAAACTGATTAACATTATTTTGTATGTTACAAGTCAATTCTGTTCTTTGTTAAATTCAATAAAATTATATTAAAATTGTTATTACACAAAATATCACTTTTACTGACGTCACAGGCCACCGTAGGCTTCGACTATTGCTTACTATTGGATAGTCCATGTGCTTATTTGCTACCAATATAGAATTATTTTCAGCGTTTTTACATCGTTAATAAACTATTTCTTACTTTCGGAAGGTAGTGACAATTACAAAGTTTAGAAAAAAATAATGGAATAATAACGTCGCGCGTCGGTTGACAACCAAAACTCACTAAGTAACAAATACCTACTTGAAATACCTAGAGATCGTATCTCAGTTCTGATTCAATACTGACATAAGAGTTTGCTAAGAGTAGTGACAGTTTTTATAGTGAGTTAGATAATAAATTAATAATTAATAGTTTAGCTGTAGGCAAGAGGAAATTTCTAAAAAACGCATGGTTGAGGACTGCCAAACATCTAAATAGGTAGTGAGGATGGAAATGTCGCGTAGGACTTTCGCTACAATTGTCGTGTTTCTTGAAACAATTGCAATTTTACTCCACCCAAAAGTAGCTGCAAACTACCGATTTATTAAATTTGCATTAGTTTTTATGTTGGTGGCAAAAAAACGCACGGCCCGTTCGATGATAAGCGGTAACCGTAGCCTATGGACGCTGGCAATAGGAGAAACAGTATTTTATACGCACCTGTCACCATGGTGAAGTAGGGTGCAACAAATTTTGGAACGATCTAGTCATCGAGAAAAATAGCAGTACCATGAGTTGGAAAGTAAAGGATACGTTAGGTTTTACTCGATACGTAATGTAAGGTCCGACCAAGATCTCGGTCTCGGTCTCGGTCTCGGCATTCTCGGCCAAAAGTCGAGCCGAGATATCCCTCTCGGCTCTCGGCCAAAAATGGCCGGGACTCTCGGCCGTGGCCGAGATTTGTAATGAGCTGTAATTAGCGAGCTTGACGCCATCTCGCGAACTTACTGCGATTTTATTGGTCTCATATTGACATGAACTGACTTCAATTTCACTTTGAAATGAACTGAAGGAATTATTAATAGTAAGCGACCCCTATCAAACTATCGATAAAAATACCTAAAATTCGAATACCGGTTTGTGGGGTACCTACATAAAAAAAATCAAAAAAAGAAAATATCCGAAAAAATTGCAGTATTTAGTTTGACGTTGGACTTACTATAGGTATTTGCTAGGGATTTTTTATGTAATTTATACGTAAAATACGTATCCTTTCTACCAAGTCTCGGTCTCGGTCTCGGCCGAGACTAAAATATGGGTCTCGGTCGAACCTTAACGTAATGCATTCTATCGCGCTCGCACTTACGTATTGGAGCGAGCGCGATGGCCTGCTTTACGTATCGAAGAAAACCTAACGTTACCGATACTTGCAAAGTACGGCTAAAGGATTAAAACTGACACAAAAGCAGAAACACGGCGACAACAATGGTTTCAATATATGCCACTAATGATGATAGATAATCAATATGTCGATGTTAATATTATTTTGTATGATACACTAAACATGAATCTCGATAAAAATGTTAAATGTAAAAATATACAAGTCGCGTAACAAAACAGGTTAATATGTAATGTTACACCATGGTAACATGGTGTAACATAACACTTGTTATACACAAATTGCCTTTGAAACGTAACTTGTAATGAAATAGTACATTACGGTACAAGTACGAAAAAAAAAAAAAGTTAGAAAACAGTGGCTATAAACAAA
Organism: Thaumatotibia leucotreta; assembly: GCA_025490895.1. Classification (NCBI taxonomy): domain Eukaryota; kingdom Metazoa; phylum Arthropoda; class Insecta; order Lepidoptera; family Tortricidae; genus Thaumatotibia; species Thaumatotibia leucotreta. Next base: position 14,256 of record JALPQI010020564.1, on the reverse strand, counting down.
AACTCGACCGAAAGCAGTGATTTAAACCGATGCGATTTTATAACCCCCAATTAAATACAAAAAAATAAAAAACAAATAAACTGACTTCCACCGATTTTCTCAAGATCCTATTGTCAGACCCCGACTTGGTGCCAACGGGATCATGTCGGGGTTATACCCGTTTGATTAAAAAAATTAAAATCGGCTCACGATTCTCGGAGATACTTAGTAACAAACAAAAAAAGATCGGACTTCAGTACTTCCTCCTTTCTTGAATTCTATTAAAAATTACAAAAAATTACCTACGTGTACGTACGTGTGTGTGCCTTAAGATAAATCCCTTTTGTTTAACGTATATTGCCAATTAATCGTCTATTACGGTCTATGAATAGAGAAACAGAAATATTATTGCGATTATTTTCCTAGACTTGGCGGAGGCTCTTCCGCGCCCAGACAGAAACTTTTGTAATGTATCCGCCGCTAATGGCAGTCCATTACGTCCATTTGTCACTAAATTACCTCCACCTACTCACAGACAATCAACAAACTTTGTAAATCATCGTTATTTCAGCTGTCTACTGCTGGAAATAGGCTTTTTTGAAAGAAGGTTATTGAAACTTTAAATGTAAGTTGGGGAATTTCTCTCGTTATTGATTCTTGCCGTGTGGTGACGGCAGTAAGAATACATTTGTCACCACCCCAACTCCTCCTGCGGGTGTCGTAAGGGTCGGCTAAGGGATTGAAGTGTCACTTACCATTATTTGATAAAGGATTGGTGATGGGCAGCAGCGTCATCATAGTGGATACATTACTGCGATCGCCAATCATGGGCAATTACCTCCTAATGCGTCTAATGCGCATAGTTAATAGGAGAGGCCGACGTCCAGCAGTGGACTATCATAGGCTGATGATGATGATGATGGTGATTGATTTTTGCGATCGGTCATGTCCGTTCGTACTACTACCATCAGATTACATCATCAGCTAGTCATCATATATCATCATCATATCAGCCAAAGACGTCCACTGCTGAACATAGGCCTCCCCCAAAGATTGCTTGTTGCCAAAATCGCCACGCTTGGCATGCGGGTTGGCGATCGCAGTGTCTCCACCGCACTTTAGGGATGCTGCTGCCCATCCCCCGGTGGTCTTGGTCGTAGTTTTCAGACATACCCGGGTCAAGTGTATGATCAGTAACACTTCTGTCTCTTAGTCGACTCCTACGACACCCACGGGAAGAGTTGGGGTGGTGAAAAATGTATTTTTACTGCCGTCACCACACGGCCAGCTTTATCATCAGCTTATAAAAGTTATAAATAAATATCTTGGGATATCTTACACAAGTCGACTTAGTCCCACGGTAAGTTCAATTCACTAGTTAGTGACCCTGCCTACGAAGCTGGAGGTTCCGGGTTCAAATCCCGGCGAGCGCAAATATTTGTTCCCTGGTCATGGCTGTGTACATGTATATTGAAGTGTCTCTATAGACACTATGTGTATTAAATATATCTATTATACATTGCCTTGTATATATCATCGCCTGGTACCCACAACAACCAGCCTTAATTGAGCTTACCGTGGGACTAGGTCGATTTGTGTAAGATGTATGTTCTAAAATTCCCATCTTGATATTTATTATATCAAGATGGGAATTTTAGAACTGGAATGCACGTCATCTCTAGCCTCTTTTGACCCTGACCTCGTGACCTCCTAGCCGAGACTCTCCACTGCACAAAGTGCATAAACATGTATACATTGTCACACCCTATTTATATGGAATAAAGGCGACATTTGTGTACATATTTATGAACGCTGGATAGTAGTGATATAATGAGGGATGTAATATGGAAGAAGGTAAAAAGGTTAAGTTTTGTAAAACGAAGGCTACCTGAAAAAACATGGCTTTACTCCAATTTTACAGTTAATAATAAAATATCATTGACACCCATACATCCGTACTTTACTTACTTTATTAATATAATAGCAGTTACCCGCGGCTTCGCCCGCGTACTAATATCTATTCACTGCGTGTTAATGTTTTCCCGCGATTATCTCGCGTTTGCCTTAACCGATTTAAGTGTGGCGGATGGTGCTTTTACCCGGGTTTCGGCCGCGTTCTATAAATTTTTATTACGGTCGTTTTAAACTTAAGACCTAAATTAAAGATGGCGAACTTTTCTTGCAATTTTGAGTTCAAATTCCGTATGAAGAACTTTTCATCTTCTCGGTATCGATTTTTATCAATATCAAATCAAAGTTCTAGAAATTTTAGATGTGATTGCTCACTTTTTGTTCCTACCTCAAAATCTTTATGAAAAACCCCCTTGGATCCTAAGATACCGATTTTTATTAAGGTCGGATTCAAACTAAATAAATTCAAGGTGCCGACCATTTTGTGCAAATTTGACCTCAAATTCATTATTTGGAACGTTTTGACATTTCAGATATCGATTATTATCAAAATCCGCTATCATATTATGGTCATCTTTACCATCTGGTAACCGACAAATATTTTTTATCATTAAAAGTTTACATACACTCACATAGATGATTGTTGTGTTTTGATGATAAACTATCATTTTGTCGTTTCCCAGGCCTTACAAAGATGACAATATATAGCCGAACTGATTAACATTTGAAGTAAATCAAGATTGTTACAGTTTCTTGCAAATTTGACTTCTGCTTCATTATGATGAACAGATCAGTCAGAACTTCAGATTACCACCGATTTTTATGACGGACAATATCGAAACGGAAATTTTAATAGGCAGCCTTTTTAACCGACTTCAAAAAAAGGAGGAGGTTCTCAATTCGACTGAATTTTTTTTTTTGTTGTATGTATGTTACCTGATATCTCCGAGAATAGTGAACCAATTCTAAAATTTATTTTTGTAATCGAACGTGTATTACCCCGAGATGGTCCCATTGGCACCAAGTTGGGGTCTGATGATGGGATCTTGGAGAAATCGAGGGATCTCTTCAAATGTTATAGGTACATGTATGGCGCTTTTGGTAATTTTCATTCATTTACAAGAATTTGCATTCAGAAAGTAGGATTTGAGGAAACCAATGATGGAAACAAATCGGGGATCTTTGAAAAATCGGTTGAAGTCGGTTTTTTAAATTTTTAATTTGGTGATTATTTGCAGTTTGTTAATAAGAACCTCTGGGATCCCGATACATCGATTTACACAATTGGATCAAAAATTACGAAATTTATGGTGACGGCTGTTTTGACTTTATAAAAAACACCTTGGATACACAGATAATATTTTATGTACTTTTGATTACTATCGAGTGAAAACTCAGGAAAACTTAAAAGGTTATTAACGTTGGTTAACATGCTATATTTAGAATTTTTTGAATCAGAAATAAACACAAAAACTATATCCCTGTCATAACCCGCAAGCCCAAGAGACCATAAAAAAGGAGATGGTATTTCACGTAAACCTCGGTACAGCGACACTATAGACTATAGAAACGATAATTATATTGTTTTTTTACCGTTAACCTTTTTACCACTTTCAAGAGTTGAATTCTCAAAAAACCCTAAAACATGTCTTTAGTCATTTATGTTTGGGAATACTCCTGTGAAGTTTCGAATAAAACAGTTTAAATAGTCAAGTTTCCCCGTACAAACTTTGGACCCCCATTGCACCCTCTAGGGAGTGGATTTCGACTCAACCTTTTTAGAGTACCCCTACACCCTCAAAGAAACCTACGCGCTATATTCGGAATCTCTAGAACCAGAAATAAACATAAATAATAAAACTGTATTGATATTTTTCGAATTTTACCCCATCACACCATAACTGTGTACATAGTATTTCACGTCCGCCGCGTTAAATTTTAAAATCGTTATTGTATTCGTGATCTACGTCCCGATAAACCATAGAAACGATACCCAACTTGATTTTTTCACTTCATCACCCTTTTTACCTTTTCAGGAGTTGAATTTTCAAAAACCCTTAAATATACCTTTACTCAATTACTTTAAAGAATATTCTTGCGAAGTTTCGGATAAAATAGTTCAACTAATCTTATTTCGCCATACAAACTTTGGACCTCCATTTCAACCCCTTAGAAGGTGAATTTTGAAAAATCCTTTCTTAGCGCTCGTCTACACCATAAAAGGAACCTACGTGCCAAATTTGGAGTCTCTAGGACCATGGGTTTAGGCTGTGGGGGCATCTTTGTCAGGGAGCTTCTTCTTTTATATATATAGATAGGAAAATTATTATTTTTGGGCGTTATATACGAAAAAAATTGACCAAGATCACCAACGTCCGAGGTGTGAATCGAACCCAAATAGGTTACCTAATACAGAGTGTAAGTCTAATACGGGCGAAGCTCATAACGGGTGTTTTTTTACGACATACGAGTAATATGTACATTCAAATAACTTGTACCTACTTAAAATTAGAGCAACAAAATTTTCCATACAAAATAATTCAGCGCGCAATGTAGAGCAACATACGCGAGTTAAGCACTCGTTGACAGCTAATTTCAAAAGCAGCTGACATAACTGCCATATCAACAATAACAAATGCTCGTACCTACATTGCTGCTCCGATAATATTAAAAAGGTCTGTGGGGTCATAATTAAGAGTATGTTTTAAAAAACCTTGTAATCCATGATTACACTAATGAATCCATGTCTGGTTCAATTGATCGCCCGTATTAGATTTACACACTGTATACAGTCGCCATCAGACGTATCGTAGCGTCTAGCCGGAGTTTTAAAAAATATCTGAACACGCATGCTCAAAAATGCTGGACTGTACATTAGGTAACATATCATTTCCTTTAAGTTAGAAACCACTACAAACTAAACTTACTTTATCCCTAACCCATTACTCTACATAAATCCCTTAATTGGGTAAGATTTGGTCGCTCTCAAGTACAAAACTTTTGATCCAATACATTAGCGGTCCATTAACTAGTTTGACCGTCAACGTCAACAGAAAAATGTTATGTATACAGTGTGTCAGTCTAGAACGGGGATAAATTAAATCAAGCATTTAATTCATTAGTGTAATCCTTACGAAAGATAAATAATTCTTTTTCACACTACCTATTCGAACACGGGCCTTTTCTTCCCTGCTGGTGCTGGGAGGGATCAAAGTGGCACTTTTCTGTTCAAGGACTTTCTATTGCCAGCCTAAAAAATTACAATGAAATATGAAAATAAACAGTACGTTCATAATTGATAAAAATTCTTCAAAATCGATTATTTGCATAAATATGTGTCACACGGTATCAAGATTATTTCGTCTTGGGCGTTAACGCTTGAATCCTTCATTACGCTCAGGATGCCACTTTAGAATCCCTCCCTATGGTCGGGATTCAATTGTGGAATCCGTCGCTCCATTCAGGATTCATTATACGCCCACGCCGGAAATATACCCTTGTGACACTATTATTATTAATTTTCCCACCTGTCACCATGTTAAAATAGAAGCCTTATAACTTCCTCAACAGTGTATTTTTCGTTGCTTTCATTTTTGGCAATATCCTAAATAATATAATCCCGGTTTACATTCATACATATTCCGTCTGTCAGTTCAATTTCATCAGGTGACTGTTGCCAAACATACATGTAATGTATGCGCATAGTTTCCGGGGTTGCTATTTGACATCCGTGCAAAGATGTCGCGATATCTATTCGACATGCTTGTGAAAGTTTTTTTTTATGTAATAGAAAATAATAACATATATATAATAAATAAGCGTAGGACGTCCACCCACTTGTATAGACAGATCTTATGAAGGTCGCCGGGACACGCTGTATGCAAGTCGCATTAACCGGTACATGTGGAGGTCCAGAGGGGAGGCCTATGTTCAGCAGTGGACGTCTTATGGCTGAGATGATGATGATGATGAGAAAATAATACATTAAAAGTTTATTCAGATATAGCACACATTACAGAACTACAATAGTAAATGAAACAGTGGAAACATTGTCTGGGTTAAAAGAAAAGACAAAAAAAACCCTACCATGCTCTCTTTAATTTTGTAATTCATTCATTCTTTCATACATTTATTCTAAGTAATATTAAGTGAATTTATTTACTTAAAATACTGTATATGAAACAATTCACAATAATAATACAGTTGCCAAGTGATCTAAGTTCCGTACAAAATGCGTAAGTAGATATTATTTTCAAGCCGCTTATGTCGTCAATTTCAGTGGCAAAAAAATAAACGTTATCATACCTATTTCGTTATTTCCTGCCTTATTTCTAAGAGCCCGAAAGAAATGCCTTGAAAACGAAGAATTATACTCTTCCATGCGTACATTTTAATGTACCTTTACTTAGTCTACTTTTCTCGAATGGCGGCGAAACATTTTCTTATATTATGTTTTTGTATTAAAGAAGACACGTTATGGGTTCCATTCCAAAAGAGCTATTCTACTAATGCTATGCATTTAAGTAACTCAGTCTTACCGTAAGATCTGTCCCAATCCCAACTCTTTCTTAATTTAAAATGTATTGTTCGAACATGTAGATTAAACCTTTGTTTATTGGATATATTATGATGAAGGGCATTTCATTCTTAGGGACGCCCAATAAGCGAGACTAATTAATAACGTTAACGGTGAATAATTTTGGTACCGTATGACACATATTCTACCTTTCACATCACCTATGAGATAAATAAAATACACCTATATTGAATATTTATGCACATTCTCTATTCTGAAGAAGTCGTAATCGATTATAATCTCTTTCGTATATTATTGTTAATTTTTGTTAAGTATTTTATTGTTTCTTTGTTAATTTTTTAGCTTTTTTGTTAATAAAAAATCCTTGAACAAAAAAGTGCCATTATGTTCCCTCCTAATGGTGTATTCAGACCAAACGAGCATTCGCTATTCTATCCCCCACTCTGCGAAATCAACGAATCACGTTTTGTATAACGATCGAATTTCGTAGAGTAGGGGGTTAGAATAGCGAATGTTCGCTTGGTCTAAATGCACCTTAACGTGTTTTTGAATAGATGGTGTGAAAAATATGTTCTTACTGCCATCACCACGCAGCTAAAACAGACCTATTTAGAACACGCCTTTTAACGTCATTTCTCAAAGCAATTTCCTCATTTTATCATGCGTGTGTAGTTCCAATAAAATGCAACATTATGGACGTCATCATATGTAAGCCATTTCCTATAAAAGTTATATCCGGCACCGAAGGCACGATTTACTTCGGATATTCGTTTGGTATGATTTATTTTATGGACGTTTTGGGCATGACGTTTGTATGTTTTTGTTTACAAACATAAATCCCACTATACACGATCTATGTTTACCAACACCGAACCAGGGTTGACGTCAGTAAGAATATATTTGTCGCCACCCCAACTCTTCCTGCGGGTGTCGTAAGAGTCGACTGAAGGTGCGGTTAAACTAAAAGAGCATTCGCTGTTCTAACCTCCCACTTTACGAAATTCGATCGGTACACAAAACGTGATTGGTTCATTTCTTAGAACGGGCGCTAGAACAGCGAATGCTCTTTTGGTTTAAACGCACCTTAAGAGATTGAAGTGCCGCTGACCATTATTTGATAAAAGATTCATGATGGGCAGCAGTGTCAACATAGTGCACATTACTGCGATCGCCAATCCGCTTGCCCAGCGTGGCGATTATGGGTATTTTCCTCCTAATGCGTTTCTACGCATAGTTAATAGGTGCCCAAGTCCAGCAGTGGACTATCATAGGCTGATGATGAAACAGGGTTTTGACGGAGTTTTGATAAAGCTATATGTAAAAAAATAAAAAAAAATATAATAGCTTTCCAAAATATATAAATTCTAGACGTTGCATGAGACTATGACCACTTAAACGTAAATATTAGAATAGCTTCAAAAATACATGGAATATTTTATATTTAAAGAATGATTCCCCAACTCCTAATTGTTAAGGAGCCTTCCTTCCATCATCATGACCACCTAAACGCAAACACTCGAATAGCTTCAAAAAGTGGTCTCTGAGTCTGGGCCACTGACATTTTGGCACCAAGTCGGGGTCTGAAGAAGGATCTTTGAGAAGTCGGTTGAAGATAGTTTAAATTTTTTTGATTCGGTGATCATATTTCATAAGTAAGTACATTTACTGAGGATTTTTGGAGTGTAGTGCAGTCTAATAAACCAACTTAACAGCAAAATACCGGCATGAAAAACAAATTTTTAGCACGTCGCGGTAATACTGAAAAATTGATTTGACAGACTATTTTATTATTCTGAAATTTAAAATACATTTAAAAAATTAAATCTAATATTCAGCTAAAAGTAACTGTTTGTAAAACGACTACTTGCATGTCCAATGCATTTTTGTATTATGTTCATCAACCATAAAACGTCTAGGTTAAATCACTCCCAAATGAAAACCATAAAACGCCCAATGGATACCCGCAAAATGGCCAAAAATTCAAAACAATTGTCGGGTATCCACAAATTAAGCGGACACGCTAGGGTGTCACAAACGGGAATTATGTCCGCTAATTAACGCCAGTGTGGCCACGCTCTTGGGCACCTGCGGTGGCCATAAATTGTGACGTTTTTGTGGGAATGGCTGCGAGTGACTTTTATTTGGCTATTAATGCGTATGAGTAGTCCGTCCTCAAACATTGAATTTATAGAACAATTCCTGGGTTTGTTGAAATAGGGGGCAATTACGCAAAGGTCCCCATTTTTTTGTTAACCCAGGGGAATCCGTTATGGATACCACCAGGCCCGGGAGCAACCGGGTGGTTATGTCCGACTCGCACGGACTAAACCCCTGGGGTGTTCCACCGCTCGCTCTATGTGCGGGGCTTCGGGAACGCTGCTGCACACCTCCGAGAACCTCGCGAGCATTACACAAAAGATCCCCATGGGTCGACCCCAAGGGCCCGCCAATAAGATACGATAATGTGAATGAGTCTTTAAGTTACTACTTACTGATGCCTGTACCGCTCGGCCCCTCGGTCTTAGCGACCACCAAATTCATTCAAATTCATTCAAATTCATCACCAGTCGGGTATATGAAATCTCTTACAAAGCGAAGCGCCTTTATCCATACTCTAAAGGTGCATTCAGACCAAACGAACATTCGTTATTCTAACCCCCACTCTATAAGATCAACGAATCACGTTTTGAGTAACGATCGAATTTCGTAGAGTAGGGGGTTAGAATAGCGAATGCTCGTTTGGTCTGAATTTAAGGGTGCTGAGGGTGCTAAGTAGGTACTATTGCGGTCGCCAATCCGCTTGCCCAGCGTGGCGATTATGGGAATTTGCCTCCTAATGCGTCTATACGCATAGTTGATAGGAGAGGACTGTCCAGCAGTGGACTAACATAGGCTGATGATGATGATGATGAGGGTGCTAAGGGTACTGAAATTAAGGGCAATTGACAAAAATTCACAAAAACTACAATATGAGTTGTTCCACAAAAATATCAATATACTTGACTTTGACTCCACTTGCCTTAAAAATCTTATACCTAATCTATTCCCAAAGTAGCGCCCCTCAAGCTACTTATTTCTTTCTCGACGTATATTTCAGTAATCTGCTATAACTTATGCCTACTAAGAGATTGAGAGCAAGGACAGCATGCCTGTATTTCCAAAAGGACTTATGTTATAAGGCTTCCATAGACAAATAAGCCGTTTTGGAACACGTGAATGGACGAAGTCGCCAGTCAGTCTGGCGTCGTGCGTTGCCAAAACAAGTGGGAGTAAGTATTGATTTAAAGTCTTTGAACTTTGGGATATTTCCTTGGAAATTGAAGCAGATGAATTCATTAATATCGGAGATTACCATTTTTAGGCGACCAAACCTGAGGAGTTTAAGTGAGCTAGATTTTCTAGTATTATATAAGAACATCTTAGGCGTTAAAAATGATCAGGAATACACTTAAAATTATGTGGAATCCTGGGAACCTTGTATACATATAAGTATATACCATAGTAGCTTATCTTTACAGGGTAAATTACCCAAAATCAGGGTGCCTAGTGACATGTATTTAAGGGCTTTTGTGAGGGTCATGTCCCTATCGGGCAGTCTGTCTGGCGCCGCTGCCAAAACAACACTTGTGGTACTACGTATATTATAGAGCGAAGATTGTTGTTGTCTTTTGAACCGACTTGTAAAAGAGGATGACTGACCTTTGAGAATCGTAGGGACACTCAAATTAGCGTGTGATTAAAAAAGCGTAACTTGTATAACCAATTAATTATTTAATTTCAATCAAAAACTAAATTTTAGTGTTCATAAGGGATATAATAATATAAAAACACCAATAGAGTTTAAATTCATGAAGATTTTATAGAAGTAATTGTGAACTCAAGTAATTGTGCGTAGGGCCCTTTATATCAGGTTCCGGCCGAGCTATAGGGAGATGGTTTAGCTATCTACGCACTTATGCATGTAGGCATGGACTCATAATGAAAACACAACATGAATTAAGATCTTTTTTTATGACTACTCTGGTTCGCAAGAGTTAAACCACAACATGAGAAGAACCAGGAAGAAACTCAGCGGGTTGAATGTTTTAATCTTTTCAAATCATTGGTAATTACAATTTTAGATCATTACAATAGGTACACACTTAAAACACGATTAATCATACACTTTAAACAACAACAACAACTAATGGAAAACGACTGGAGAGGGTGCTTTTATTTTTTCCCCAGTAGTCACACTATTTAATGCTATGTAAATTATAAATCCAACCTCGGGGATCCACGTTCGTGATTTTGGTCGTTTTTTCTTTGGTATTTGTCATCCAATATTTATAATGAAGATTTTATACTTTATTAACGTTATGAACCCGACTAAAGCTAAGCTCTTTTTAGTATCACATTAATTGGGTATCCCTAAAAGTGGAAATGACCAAAAACTCTATTCTTTATATAAAAGCAGAATTGCTATTTCATGATTGTTCCAAAAATAAAACTGCTCAATATCTGAAGTGGTCCCATATATGGGTAATTTCTTTTCAAGTGGCTAGAAGAGTTTTCCTTACCATAAAAAATATTACCTGCTGTACCGTAACTTATTTTTTATAGCGTTTTTTATAGGCCGTAGCGTGTTCTACTTTTATGTATTGACAAAATAGATTTTGTGAAATGATTTATGGCTACTATACGAATATTTTTAATGTAAATATGAATTTAGAGTGAGAAAGTGTTTGTCAGCCTCCGTAGCCTACGAAGCTAGAGGTCCTGGGTTTGAATACCGGCGAGGGCATTATTTGTATTGATTTAAACTTTCACGATTATCACTCATATTTTAAAGACAAACGGGTCTTAATCGCGTAAACTTACGTTTGATCCAGGGATTTATTGCATCCACATTAACTAACGTAGACATAAGTATCTAAATGTCATACGAGTGGCAAGTCAGTTGGACGGCATACATTACTGCTGGGTTGGACTGTAGAGAATTCATTACAACTAATTAAAAATAAAAATTAACGAAATTATTATCTTATATGATTCGTAGGATCAGATATTATAGCTGGATTAATTATTCGCCCGTATAAAATACACACGCTGTATATCGTCGCTTGGTACCCACATCAGAAGCTTTAATTAAGCTCACCGTGGGACTAGTTTACAACGTCCGAGGTGGGGATCTAACCTACGTACAGGGGACACGCTACTACGATTGCCATCGCTCTTGCCCAGCGATGTGAATCACCATTTACCTCCTAATGCGTCGATACGCATAGGTAATAGACGCCTAGGACCAGCAGTGTCCTAAGTCTGATTATGATGTATCTGCCACTCCGATTAAAGATTTCTCGTTTTCTCGATATCTCATGAGTCATCAGCTATGCTATTCTCATATTCACATTCGACGCTACGTTCGTCAACGAGCTCGATGTCGAAACAGCCTTGTCTAAAATCCTAGCTGTTTGATTTGACATTAGGAATCGAGGCTGTGAGCGAGCTTGTGGGCGAGTTCGTCGCTGTTTTTCGTTAGAGAATACGAAGTTCATACATTAAACGTCAAACTTTCGACGCAATGTAGTTCCAGCTCACGCCGCATTCGTCGCCGAGCACTAGTGTCGTTTAAAGTACATTAGTGAATACCATTTTTAGGCTCGACGCTTCCGCAGCACTGACACAGCGCTGACAGCAAGGCGGTTTCCTTAGTGAATAACACTGCTGAATAGTAAGTACTTAATTAGTGTTTGAGGATTCATATCACTGGCCCTTTCCCTGAACCTAAACTAAATCGCATTAATACGTCATGATACCCCCCCTGGGGTGGATGTTTGCTAAGTGATTGGACAAATCCTATGCTTAGTATGTATCTAAATGTATAATTTTGATGATTTAACACTTTCATTGTGGATGAGTGCTACGCGCTACGCTCGTAGCCGATCCCGTGATTTTTCCACTTTGTAGCGAAAATGGACCTCCCACAGATAACTCCCCTGGGGAGTTCCCCGCGCTCAAAGTGTTAATAATAAAAAACTTGTAATTAGTGTCTGGTCCACACTGTTTGTTGTCTTACTAAAAGCCTACCTATGGCAATGAGCAAGATTTGGAACGAATAATATTATTAGTAATAAATAACGAATAATATTATCAACTTTCACTTTATAGGGTTCATATTGACAAATTAACAAGCAACGAATTTAAATAATGTTCTTATTTTTTTTTTGTATCTTGGGACATTTGGCACAAATCTATTGTTCTGTTATGTAACCAAGGTGCTTAGCCAAGTTGCCAATCGCTAGCGCTTAATCGTCAATCGTAAAGGCAGCTAGCTGTCTTTGTCGCACTAATATGCAAGAGTGACAGAGGGGGAAAACTACGATACGCTACCAAGCGCTAGCGATGGGCAACTTGGCTAAGCATCTAGTTGAATATATCGGGCTGTTCATTATTATTATTACATTTAATTTTTGGGTGAGACTAGCTATCAAGGTTTTTGGTAACGATTCCAAGGTGCAAAACACTTTGCTCGTCTGTTATGATAATACTTTTAAGGAGAAATAACAATCTATAGGGAAAAATAATTTCAGCTCGATTTTTTCAGGCGAAATGTTGTTTGAAACTCGCCCACGCCTTTCGACTTTTAAGTAAGTTCCGAGCCTCAGAGCGAAGTTGTTGGAAATAACAAATTTGGAATTATAAAGTGCTTACATATGGCGCATATTTAGGGTTCCATAGTAAACTCGGAACCCTTATAGTTTCACCATGTCCGTCTATCCGTCTGTCTGTTGCCACTGAGCTATGCTACGGACAGAAAGACGGACAAACGGACTAGGTGAAACTATAAGGTTCAATAGTTCAATAGTTTACTATTGAACCCTTAAAAGGCAGGTTGCATTCCTTCATCAATTCTACGTGTGTGACGGCCTCAAAGATATTTTTAGCCAAGGAGAAGTACTCAGCTAAAATATGTTACAGCTCGTTGTTTTACCAAAATCGAGCTAAAACTTGAGAGCCCACTGAAAGTACAATACATTGAATACTTCCCAAAAGTGGAATAGTCGTTGGGAAGTTGTAATCGCAGCCAACTTCGACAATAAAACGATTTCGAAGTTCGCTTAATCGCCCATTGGATGCTGAATGACTATTGCTGACTCTAAAAATAGGTTGCGTTACTGGCATTGCTTTTCAGGAATTTCACCACCATACCATTACCACTAGATCAGATCACTCACAGAATTAGATTTGGATAGAAGAAACAAATTCATTCATTTGTATGGCGGCCGAGCGTGTCAGATTTTGTACTGAAGTTGTTACTTGCCTATGATTTGAAATATGTCTCAGGCCCTTGAGTATTCATATTTTTTTGTGTTGTTGCAATTAATATTACTTAAGGAGGCATTATTAATGTTTTTGTTCACTTCAACTTACAAAATTTGACACCCGAAAGCTGCAAGCTGCGATTAAAGACGGACAACTCAGTAGATTTTACTGAGTTCATTTGACACGCTAAGTAGATACGTTTGCTTGATCTATGGTATAAATGACATCTGTGGGATCACTGATGCTGCGAGCAAATATTTTTTTACCATTTTGAACACGTTGCCAAGGCAAAAGGGGAAAAGTATTTAATTATGAGATTTATGAGGCAAAAGGTAGTATTTTTTACTAAAAGTAAATTTATTCACAAAATGCTATATTTTTTCTCTTGTTTTATCTTACTTATTGTACCGAATAAATTGTTGCAACTAAAAAAATGCAGTCCTTTGAAATTGGTAAAGTATTTACACCAAACGAGCATTCGCTCATTCTATCCCCCACTCTACGAAATCGTTTTACACTAACGT
>JALPQI010020563.1:0-20736 GCA_025490895.1 Thaumatotibia leucotreta | reverse complement strand
CTTAGAAATCACCAGCGTAAATCTTCGCTTTTTGGCTGACCTCTATAGCCATAATTTCTCAGTTAGTGCAAAAGTAATATTTCGTGAATCCAACAATGTCCTAACAGATATGCTTACCACAGAAAAAATCAACTTTTAAAGACTCTGGTTGTCACGGGATTCGAAATCGCATCCTCTGCATTACAGGTCCAACGTGCTTCACACACCAGATGACCTTCCTTCAATCACAGCTAATTCAGTCAATGGTATTGTGAAACTACTAGAACCTTAAGGCCAAGTGCCTTTGGAATTAACAAATCCTTTATTTCCAGATCAACCTGATAGCAGCGGCAGAACACCTCTCGGCTTAGCGTGTGGAGGATCAGCGGAGCTGGTGGAGATACTCTTGGAGAAGGGAGCTTCGTTGGAGAGAGTGGACCACAGCGGACTGAGGCCTTTGGACCGGGCGATTGGGCAACGGAATGTTCCTGTAAGACATCCCTTTTTATTTAGTCCATCAAATTATTTCAATCGAAATCCTTCTTGATATTTGAGGCCCTACCGCGAACCCCGATCGAAATATTGCCTCCCTGTCACACTTACGTACGAATTCACAAGTGCGAGAGAGAGGCAACGCTTCGTTCGTGGTTCACTGTAGGCGCTCTGATTGATTCAAAACACTGCGCTACATGTAAAAAGGAATTTTGTTTTTTATTTAGGCTCAAAATAATTTCAATCCAATTCCCACTCGGTATTCACATGCACAAAAATCGTCGAATAACTTTAAATTCATAATGTTTCAATTGTTTACAGATCGTCAACTGTTTCCTAAGAAAAGGTGCCAAGCTTGGTCCGACGACGTGGGTTATGGCATCAGGAAAACCTGAGTTTATGTAAGTACCTATTTATTATTATCTCCTCTTACTTCAGGGACCTTTAAATCCTGGGCTTTTGATAGCCTTGCGCGTGGATATGGATCCAATACATCCTTTTAAGAAATTTGCTTTGTTGTACACCTCCATTATTATTATTTCGTAACAGAAGCTAACCTAAAATACGTTTCCCTTACGTAGTTCTTAATCTGGGTAAAACCACAAGACTAACAGCAGTTACGAATTGTTTTGTATGTTTTTATATTTATTAATCTTTTTTAATTCTTCACCAGTAGGTATAGTTAAAAACTTGGATTATTTGGTTCGTTATTCTAAAATAGCTCTTCTTCAAACATTGCCGTCTTTCTATCTCCAGGTTAATCCTCTTGAACAAGCTCCTCGAAGACGGCAACATGTTGTACCGCAAGAACCGTCCCTCAGAAGCCGCCCACCGCTACCAATACGCATTGAAGAAGATTAACCCTCTCATCAGTGATGAAGGTTTAACCACGCCGACTACGCCAGTACCGCATGAGCATGTGTCAGCGTTTGTGCAGCTGAAGACGAATCTGCTGCTAAACTTGTCGAGGTGTAAGAGGAAGTTGAATGTAAGTATGATCATTTGCCCGTGTGGTGATGGCAGTAAGAATACATTTGTCACCACCCCATCTCCTCCTGCGGGTGTCGTAAGAGTCGACTAAAGGATTGAAGTGTCACTGGCCATTATTTGATAAAAGATTGATGATGGGCAGCAGCGTCATCATAGTGGACACATTACTGCGATCGCCGATCCGCTTGCCCAGCGTGGCGATTATGGGCATTTACCTCCTAATGCGTCCATACGCATAGTTAATAGGAGAGGCCTACGTCCAGCAGTGTACTATGATAGGCTTATCATGATGAGCCTTCTTGTTTAATTTTGATCATGCGCGGTCCACGAATGCACATAGGACATTTTCGACTAGAAAATTCGACAGTGGTCTTTTAACCCTTTACCAACGGGTGTCAACCAGAGTTGCCACCACTTTTTTTTTTTTTTTTTTTTTTTTTTTTTTTTTTTTTTTTTTTTTTTTTTTTTTTTTTTTTTTTTTTTTTTAATAGCGCTATTTTTTTCGAAACCAGTCCTCGCGAATGGTACGGGCGGCTGGCTTCAGAAATCCAGTAAAAACTATGTAGCTAAAGGTAAAATTTAAACTTCAAAATAAAATACATGATTAATGTGATAATAATGATACGTGATAGTTAATGTAGATGGTTAATGAATACGTTTGTGTCTATGTATCGTTGAACTTTTTAAGACTGTTAATAATGAATGTGGTGAATTTGCAAAATGATGTTACTGCAGATTCTTTTGTAATGACATCTTGAAGGTTGTATGGGTCAATTTTGAAGTTATGGCAGATGAATTCATGATCGAGACGAGGGTTGGTGAATTTAGGACAATGTCTGAGGAGGTGATCAATGGATTGTGGGGTGGTTGCGTCGCACGGGCAAAATGGGTCAGGAGTGATTTTAAAGCGATGGAGGTATGTTTTGTGATATCCGTGACCGGTGAGAATTTGGGTTAGGTGGAAAGTTATGGTGGTCTTGTTTTTGAAGTCGTTGATGTTGGTAAGGGTAGGCAGCCAGTTTTTCAAATGAAGTCCAGTGGTTGAGGTAAGGTAAAGGTTGCTATGTGCTTCTTGCCACCACTGACAAATTATAGTTATACTTATGTAATGGTATAAAGTCAAACAATACAACAGCAAGTATTAGTACGTAGTACGGGGCTAGGGCGTACCTAGTCCAGGTTAAGGAAATGGCTTGTAGTTCTACCATAAGATTTGACAATCCCCCGCTTATAAATAAAACATCAGGTTTTTCACATGGGATATTTATTTCCCTCTGCTATTCTTACGTTATTTGTGGCTAATAGTCTGTCACTCTCGCACCGACGGAATGGTATAACAGAAACGCGTTATCGAGCGCCTATTGAGTTTGAAAACGCTACCATATATGAGTGTGTGATTTGGTAAGAGATTCCTTGGCGAATTTTTCTACCATAAGGGTGCGGCTCCACTGAGGCGGAGAGGAGCGGAGATGTGCAAAATTGACCAATTACATTCTTCAAATTGAAAATTCGGTCTCATTGGCCAATTTTGCACATCTCCGCTCCTCTCCGCCTCAGTGGAGCCGCACCCTTAGATTTGGCTCACTGCAGATTTTACAATTCACTGCAACTTTGCCTTAACTTGTACCAAGTAGAAATTTTACATTGAATCTAATCAACTACAATTTCCCTTCCAGGAACCATCAGAAGCCTTAGACCTCGCCGCCCGCGCCTCCGTGCTCCGCCCCAACGCCTTCGAATGCGCATACGCCATGGCGCGCGCCATCCTCGCCCTCAACAAACCTTCAGAGGCCCTCCCTCACGCCAGGCGAGCCCTCCTTTTAGCCCCGTCTACGGACTTACCCACCATAAGAACGCTCAAGGCGTTACAATCGGAGATTTTATCCAGAATCAACGCTGGCACTCATAGCTTGAACGGTGATAGCCGATCGGTTAGAAATTTTGATACGATTAGTTTGAATATGCCTTAGTGAAACGCCTGAGTAGAATGCGGAGCGTGTGGCGTGCATTTGAAACATATGAACTTGAACGTGTGGCAGCGTGGGCCGTTCAAATTCAAATCCGTTGGATGCTGATGGCCGAAGCAACACACCTCTGTAGTCGCTCGCCGCCCAGGTGGCTTATGATGGTCCCGATTTATCCATTTATCGTGCTACGTGTCACTTTCATTCACACTAAACTTGGATACTTGTTAGAACGTGACGGAAACGATGACAAACGATTACCATCATAACATAAGCCTACAGGCCTTAAAGTGAACCCCAGTGTAAAGTCGGCTGTAATAATTCATCATCTTAACATGCATTTGTTTGGAAACTGCGTTTATTTTGTTTGTTCGACTCTCTTTATTGTGTTGTGTATTTATGTGTTAAGTTGATAGATTCCCTGTGACTAAGGATTTATCTGCCTGGCAGATGTATAATGTTTTAATGCAAACTGTATTATAATACCTAATTATGTTCTTTCAATGCAAATTATTAAGCGTGTACATTTTAATCTGTCTAGATTAAGCAATCAGGTTATTTTAGTTTTGATGTACAATCCTTTTAAAAGATAATACCTAGATCGTTTTATTTGTTTTCTTATATGGCAAACGAGAAATTGATGAAGCTTCTCGTATTGTTTTAGTAGGTATATTATATTTTATGTGATTACATGACAAATACTTACTGTGTAAATAGGTTTTTGCTAAAAGAATTCAAAGATTGGGTCTACGTTGAAAACCATTTTGACACGCATATTATTTTCTACAATGGTTGCTTGCCATTAAATGAAATGCTTTAAATAATTGCCTTATTATTATTTAAATATTTATACAATGTATTGAATTTTAGTTCTAGTTTCGATTACCTATTTCAGAAGATTTAATTTAAGTTTACTTAATCGCCTTTCAACGTAATAGTATACAGTATACGTCCTTGCAATTTTTATTTTTAATCTTTGTTATTATTTTGTTGACAATATGAGTTAAACTCATTCGCCCATCTCTTGCTTTATTTTAATTTATTGAAAATAATTTTAGTTCTTTTAAGAAAATTTTAGACTTTTAACTAAAGGCAGAATAAGACATTTTTCGTGTATTGTTTCCTTATGTATAAAATAAATAAAAAACTAAGTGTGATTTATTCGTATCCTTTATTGATAAGCTTATTTATGTAATGCATTCAAAAATATATAAATTATTTGGTATGCATGTTCTAAATTAAATTTACTGGCTATATTCGACATTTATAGAAAAGACTGACATTGATTATTGGTTCAACATTATCATTATCATACTTGTAACTAAATATACATATAGATGATATTATAAGTACAATAGATACTGTGAGTATACATATATTATTAAATTTTTCATATTGCTTCAGTTTGTTTTTTATTTCAAACCTTTACTGTACTTAACCTACATTTTTATTTTTTTTTGTGTATGACGCTCACATTTCCCCTTTCCATCATATCGTCGGGGATAGTTACCGCGTAACTACCAAAGCAGATATAGTTCAAATATCAAACAATTGACACTCAAATTCACCCTAACTGAATTTGTTACTTACGCGGTATTGCACTGTGCCCGACGATATACCCCCTAAGTACTAATAATGAAAATGGGTGCAATATATTTGTCCTATTACAAAATTGAAACTATCAGGATTTAAGTATTAAACAAAGCTTTTTGATACTTTAATTATGTGATCAATATTTATTTTTATGAAATAACAATTTTGTCGGGAACCAACGAATACCTGGTTCACAATTCCCGGACAAAGATAATCTGTTAAAATTATCAGTATCACCTTTCCCTCAGGCATATAAAAGAAAAGAACAGCTAAAGCTAGCATTTATCTGACAGATATACTTCAGGAATGGTAAAACAGGCTTTAAAATGTCAGCTCTCAACCTATGTTTCTAAATTTGCATCAAGGCAACCCAG
This sequence comes from Thaumatotibia leucotreta, assembly GCA_025490895.1. NCBI lineage: Eukaryota > Metazoa > Arthropoda > Insecta > Lepidoptera > Tortricidae > Thaumatotibia > Thaumatotibia leucotreta. Next base: position 15,344 of record JALPQI010020563.1, on the reverse strand, counting down.
GACCTCCTCTCAAAACCCCATCATGATATGGCTTGCGTATGGCTAAGGGCCCAAAGTTTCCTTGCATTTGCTGATACACTGGCAACAGAACCTTTATAGGTCTGGCCGTGGGATTAACATCAATCACCCTCACAGGCGGCACATTTCCATCATCCAATATGCCGAAGTTAAACTTCTTCGTCACTTTAGTTTTATGTTCGATATGTTGGTTTTTAGGAGGGAAAAAGATGTGTTGGAATTGATTGAGTATTTGTTGGGTTTGCTCCGTCGTCGCGTTGTTAAGCACCGATGAGTGGGAGATTTGGTTTAATACTTTGAAGCATTGCGGTGATGTTTTGCGGGCTGATAACGGACAAGTCTGTAACAAAGGTTGCTTTTAACATTCATATTTTTATACGTATGTAACATGATATAAAGAGAATGGAGTTAAAAACGTATTAAAGTGAGGGATAGAAGTGTTTTAAATGCTGCTCTTATGGTTATTGTAAACGGGAAAAAACTATACTTAAATTAATTATTTTTATATAAAAATAAAGTATGTTCATTTTCATCAGCGAACGGACGAGTATCTACAACTTACAGAGTAAATAGGTAGTCGTGCCTTTTCTAAATATCATATCTATTCTACAGGGTGAAACATGAGTCGTAACGAACGTAGAGTTAGAAAAACGTATTAATGTTCACAACTCATGTTTCACCCTGTATTCAAATAAATATCAGCCCGTGATTCTGAATCGAATGAGCCCAAGCAAGTCCAGATTTGGAGGAATTAGGCATACGGGATTTTTTTAAACTATGTAATAAATAAGCAGGTATGTAAGAATATGACACATAAATAAAATAGATTTCCCTGTGTATGAAGAATGCATGGAGGCGAAAGAAACAAACAAACTAGGTCTACTAGTGTCAACTGTGAACAGAAGCACAAAGAAGAAACTCCACAATCTGCACGAAGCGATAAGCAAAATAGGCAGAGCTTTGCGGAATTTCATACAGAAACTGAAGTGGTTAGAGTAACACAAAATGGACATGATGGAATTGATGAAAATCGTCTTGCCAAAACGCTTAGTTTCTAAAACAGCGGGTAATACGTACCATTAACATTGAGTCAACCAAATTCAGCAGCTTTTTAGGCGAGCTGCAAAGATCCCTATACAAGGGCATGCTTGTGAAAGCGCTGAGGTAAGCATCATGTAAGGCCAGCCATTCAGTGTGCGCGCTAGTGAAGTCCCGAATGTTGGCCTTCATTTTGAAGTAATCCATGAATTTGTATTTGTTGAGAGCGCCCATTTTGGAGAGAAGGCAGGTGGTGGAGTCGGTTAGCTTTTTGCACTGGAAGAAATTAGAGGTTACATTAGTATCATATTAAAGTACGAATATCCTCCTATTTGTTAGAATATCTATCTACTAATTTTGTACATTTAAGTATTTATTAGCAGATAAATTAGATAGGATCTATCCGCAATAAAAAAAACATTTCGAAAGATGTACCTACATAGGTACCTATAGTTTAAGATAATAAATTTTCAAGGCAACCAAAATATTAATTGCGCCCACTTTTTATTCTGATGACTGTAACTGTACTTTAAGTCTAATCTGATTATAAGTACAGTCGAGGAAATTGAATGTTTAGCACTTTGCGGTTCAAGATAAATTGGTTGTGTTGTATGTACTAACTAAGCACGTCCAACGTAAAGTGAGCCATAAACTGCTAAACATTCAATTTCCTCGACCGTACCTACCTATAGGGAGAATAAACTACAAAGTTCTAAATGGCTCACATACACATATCGTAAGTATTACCTATAAAAATGTATCCCAAACATTTTATATTTTCATTCATGAAAGACACGTAATAGTTAACTATATGTTACGTCACGTAGGTTACTAATATGAAGTCGTCATTGGTATGACAAAAATTAACCCTTTGTAGGGCACCGATTTCAAAAATGACCACCCTATAGCACTACCTTTTTGTATTTTTTTCTTATACAGATGTTTTTAGTTAAAGGGTAAAGGTAATTCTCGAAATTTACAAAATTCAACGTTTGCGGCAGATTTTCGACAACGATTCTTATAAATCTTATAATACTCTCACAATCTCTCTGCTTTGCCTAAAGGTTGACTGGTAGAGAATGCGTTATGGCATTAAGTCCGCCTTTTGTACATCAAGTTTTATTTTGTGCAATAAAGGTTAAATAAATAAATACTTACTCCTAATACTGCTTCGTGCTTCTTCACAACGGGTACAGCGTGCGTGGAATATTCCAGATGACTGATGGAGCTCACTCCACACTCTTGCAACACCGTGTCGTATTTGATTAGCCGAGGAATGTCGCAGAATTGGTGACGATTCTTCTAGAAGACAAACATTTTATTAGATATAGGTAAGTAGTTACTTATAAGGCTTGTGCGCGAAATAAAGTAGCCATTGTAAAATCAGCGTCCACTGTTGCACAATAGTTCCATGTAGTTCAAACAGCCATGGGACTATAAATTGATTCTTCTGTTTTATGTTTATAAATTCAGAATCAAATAGCATATTTTTTTAATTTGATGATTATGATTAAACCTGTGTGATCCACCTGAAATACTATTAGTAGAAACCAACTTACAAACAGGCCTTTAGCTGAGCTGATTTGGCAAACAATATCATTCGTTGCAGTGCTTGAGTGCTTGCAGGGATCGTTTTTCTTTTCCGTCGGACAGTTCTGTAAAATAAATGAATATTCTGTTTATTTTATCCGTCATTACCCTTCCTCCAATATCCGTACCTACGTAATAGATGCAGAATAGATATGGCCACTTTATTTTATTTTATTTTATTTTATTTTATTGGCACACTAAACAGATTAACATTCAATACATCACAATATAACAATAAATAATAGGTTTTACATTAAAATGTCATCCAAAATAAGCATGCACAGCAAGATTTACTACAAACTATGAGCAAAAATTATCCTAAAACTATACTTATAGTGCAAAATTGTAATTAATTATTTCGATAAAAATGTCAAGCAAACACTAAAATTAAAATTAAACACTAAAAATTAAAATAAAATACTAATTATCAAATATTATCAAGAGCTTCAACGATCTGCCTCCTGAATACCGCAAGCCGTGAATCAAAAATGTCAATTTGTCTACTCCTCGATACTAGATCATCGTACTGACGACACATTCTGACAATCGGATTGTAGAATGAGGTGTTATTCCTATAAACTTGAAGTGCAAAAGTTTTAGGAGCACGGGATCTAAATCGAGGAGATCGGGATCAACTTTGACAATATTAGTCAACTTAATAGCTCAGCTGTTCTGTATTCTAAGGATATGAGGCAAACTTACCTCAAAAAACGGATCTAAGACGTTCTCAATATTGTAATCGTTCTCATATCATATCAGGATGCTTAGCCAAGTTGCCAATCGCTAATGCTTAGTAGCGTATCGTGGTTTTCCCTCTGCAGCCGATTGACGATTAAGCGTTACCGATTGGCAACTTGTCTAAGCACCCTGTTAGTCATTCTATCAACGTAAGAACGTTCAATAATTCAACGTAAGTGAAGGCAAGCAATGTGACAACATAGTACAGCAATGTGGTAACATATTATCTAGTGAACTTACCTCAGACAACGTATCAAAAGTGCAAGCCAAGACTTTATTAATCTCACAATCAGCCTCATAATTAGTGACAGGCCTGGTCAAGCACTTGGTGACCACCCTGGCTTTAGCTTTAGACCATGAAGGATGCTCGACAGTCAGATTATTGAGGATTTTGGAGAATGCGTCCACATCGACTGCGCCAGTGTCGGAGATTATGTTAAGTTTGCGGAAGACGCAGGTTTCTTGGGCACACTGGAATAAAATATTTGATAACTGTAATTGGCATTTGATCGTCATTCATCATCATATTCATCATCAGCCTATCATAGACTATGAATCATAGTCCACTGCTAGACGTAGGCCTCTCCTATTAACTATGCGTATGGACGCATTAGGAGGTAAATGCCCATAATCGCCACGCTAGGCAAGCAGATTGGCGATCGCAGTAATGTGTCCACTATGATGACGCTGCTGCCCATCATCAATCTTTTATCAAATAATGATCAGTCACACTTAAATCCTTTAGTCGACTCTTACGACACCCGCAGGAGGAGATGGGGTGGTGACAAATGTATTCTTACTGTCGTCACCACACGGCCTATTCCTTGATCGTCATTATTGTTGTTTTATTATGACTAGTCTGCATTGGGAATTTCTATCTTAGATAATTAGAAATTTTTGATCTTAGCTTCTGATTCCAATCCTGGGTCTGATGAAGTTTTGGCAAAACATATGTCAGTGATGTCTTCAACGAAATTCAGCAGTAAGTATTTAAAACAATAGAAATAAAGGCTTCGAAGACTCAAGTATAGGTAATTGAGAATTGTATCTACTTATCGTACCTACGCCGGTGACTGCAAAGTCACGTCATCCGTCATTGCTACCCTTGCGTCGTTAAACCTAGAGTTTTTTAGGTTCCCGTCTTCAAGATTTGCAATGAGCGTTTATCGCACTAGCTGCCTCACTGAGTTATATTTAAAGTTTAACCTGACCGAACTGTAGAAGTACTCACTGACAACGGCAGAACTTTCACATCCAGCCTCGGTTTAGCAGTCGTAGTAGTGGTCGGTACAGGAGTGGTAGTAGTTGGCTTGTCGATGGTCAGTCGCGCCTGCGAATCCCATCTCAAGTGGAAGTCGCATTCTGATCGCCAAGCTGGTTGGATGAAGCCGGACATGTCACAGCAGTCCAGTGGGTCGACGGGCTACAATCCAAAAATTATCGTCCTTATCATTGATGTCCACTGCTGTACATATATCTCTCCCAGAAACATCGCCAAGACGACCAAATACAAGTCGGGTAAATATACTTAAATCAGAAAATAAAAATAGAATATCCGGGTCGAAGGACCAACACGTCTGGTTGAGGCATTGACTAGGAGCGAAAAGTTGGTATTTACATCTACCTACCTGCAAATAGAAAATGCTACACATAACTGTAGGTATATATCGGGGGCCAGGACTTTATGGGACTAAGTGTGCGTACATTAGCTGTTGTAAGGCACATAACTATGTTAGTTGTCAATTTGAAACATTTGCCTCCTATGCCATAGATACACAATTACAGTAATTTATGAAATAACTAAAGCATAAAAGTACTTACATCGTCAACTTGAGCAGGAGGTAGGCTCGCTACTCGCAAAACATTATATGTAGGAGCCGTAGTTATCTCCTGTGTCTGTTCCTAAAAAATAATATATCCAATATGACAAAATACAATTTGATTAATCACTTATTACAATATAAAAAGGTAGAAGTGGGTTTAGAGAATATTAACATCCTAACGCGGAACGTAGGTACCCTTGGCCTTGGTCGAAATATGTCGAGCAATTATCGGCTTAAATTACAAGAGTAACGCACTTGGTTAAACAGGATGGTCGAAAAATAAGTTAATAAGTTCATTCCTGTTGTGTTGTGAGGTTTTAGGACGCAAAATAGACGGGAGATTTGTTTGGAAATTAATTTCAAAAAGTCACAGACAATGGGGATTAATTTGTTTTTGGGCATCTTGTACATTTGAATATGTTTGAGACTCCCGTTAGCTATAATTCTAAAATTCTATTTGGAATTTCGATCAGATAGTTATTTTAGTGCAATAAATTTAGTAAAGTAGCTGAGAGGCACGTTAAATTATGCGTACGAAATCGCAAACTGCCTCTACTTTTATCTTGTAGGGCATGTGCTTTCAAAAGTAGATGCTTTGACAACCTATTTTTTTATTAAAAGATATTTATGAACGTAGTATTTTGGGAATTACAGATAAAATAAAACACCAGCGCAAAAACGATACCTTACAATTTATTATTTAAATTTCATTATTATTATAGACATCACAATACGAACAGAAAGCAAGCCTCTAAGCACACGTAAGTAGTAATTAAATTGATTACGGATAGTGCCACCTCTAAACGAAAGCAGATAGGTACAAGTAGCAGTATTATAGAAAGTGTCACTTATTCTCTAGTCGACCATTGCAGAGGTCTATGCATTCTTACCGAGGGTAGGGTGACTACACGGACCGGGCTGTGCCTGTGATAATGCATGACGTGGGTGAACCCGCATTCAGACAGGGTCGCTTGGCTGAACAATTCTGGCAGGTCGCAGCATTTGGAACTGAAGTACTGGAACAACGTACATACAAATACATAGGTATAGCCAATCAGGCACTCACAAAGCAATAAACGTGTCTTGGAAGTTGTTACAGATGGGCCAGGTGGCTACGAATTCAGGCAGTACCTATGTGAAATTGTGTGTATGTAGTGTTAAGTTGCAACAAATTAAATTATTAAAAAAATTAAAGTGAACCAATGCATTGCAAATTGACAGGTAGGATAGTCAACCTTAGTAAATACAGTCGCCTCTCGTTAATTCGAAACTCGAAGGTCCTATCCAAATATTACGATTTATCGAGAGTTTGATATATCAAATGGTCGGAAATATTCGGGAAAAAAAAATTAAAGTACGAGGTGTTAAGTAATAATCAATTGTTATTTTTTATTAAATGCATTTTTTAACAATATCAAAAGATTAGAAGCACATACATGTACAAACATAATGTTAATTAATTATTAGTTTTCGATTAAGTCCTTCTTTTCAGCAATCGTCAAGCATCTATACTTTCTAGGACTCATAACTAACGTAAACTTTTAATCTCTACACATAACCAACGGAAAAATTACTTAACTGAGTGGCAAACAAATACGTAGTTAACAACAAGTGCTTGTGCAACTTTTCTAAAATGAAGGATACTTGCCTCTTTAATCTCATAACTTTGAATTGGCGAATGTTTGACGCCCACGAGTTCGAATTAACGCGTGGTTTTGTTGTGTAGCTATTACTTTTTTGTTTGAATTACCAAGTGTTTAAAAATGTATTGAATTTTTTCGAAATAGCAAGAGATCTTCTAGGGAACTCGTAATAACTTCGAATTATAGAGAGGTTCGAATTATCGCAGGTTTGAAATAACGAGAGTCGACTGTAGGTAGATTATCGGACGTGTATTTGTAATCGAATTTAATAATGTATTATGTAAATCTAATTGTGCTTCCGATTTAAAATTCTGGACTCTGGACTCCTTCATTCGGATAAATATTCGTAAAACAATTTCAAACCAATTTCATATTAGGATTTTTTTTTAATTAAATGGATAAGGACGTTTCAATCACTTACCTTTGTGGGCTTACTTACATATTTCATGAACCAGGGTGGCCGTTGTTCGTAAGAAATATTGGCTTCCATGTTTTCGTACAAACTGAAAACAATGCATTTTTTAGTTATTCCCTTATCATAAACGTTTCCTAAAGCAACCCAATAAGTAGGGGAGACCTAGGAGAGTTGACACAAAGATAAGTTGACACAACGACAAAATCTCAGGAACTATAGGCATTAGAAATCTGGCAATAACGTAGTTCTATCTCTTTTCACCCTCCCACCTACTCTTCAGTACACGCCATGGCCGCTGGCCGAATGGTTGCGGAGTTATAGCGTTCGTGTTCAAAATTGTGCGAAAAGTAAGTTATTACCCATTTTTTCAATGCCCATTATTTACGTGTTATGTTAAGAATTATGCCCTTTGTATACATCATTTGTAATGTCTATTTTAGTACATGTTTATAATCAAACATGTTATTTACAAACGAGAACCGCTTGTAAGTAATAATCGCTAAGATATAAAAAAAGCCGTTAATTTTGAAGGGAAGGTAAGTTGAAACAGCTTGTTTCAACTAACCTCCTTTGTTGCTTTGGTGTTTTCTTCCAATTTGAATAAAGAATTATTTGACTTTGACTTTTGCAACTCTCCTCGATGTTAATTTATAGACTTACGGCCTTATTCATAAAAATTCCTTGTTGAAGGTTTGAGGGGCCCAATAGTTATCGAGCCGATAAGTCTTGTTGAACGGTTTATAAGAAGTGTTATTCATAAACGCTCAATATCTCTCCGATAACTGTTGAGCCGCTGTTGAACGGATTAGACGCGTTATGTTGGCGCCTTGACAAAATCATAGACAAAAATGTGGTCTCACCGCAAATTAAAAAAAAGTTTGACAGCTGTCTGGCGGGAATTCGCAAATATTTAAATTAAAAAAGTTGGAGATTAGTTTTCCCACCATTTCTGATTCGTGTAATGTTGCATGTAGAGAAAATCGAAACTGCGTAACTACTTACAATAAATCATCGGATATTTATTTTAAATACCTATCTAAATATAATTAAGTATCTCTGGATACATATTTAATAATAATCAGATGAATAGACGATATAAAAAACTATACACCAAATCAGACTTTCATACCTTTATCTTTTCTCTTCTGCCTACTTTAAACGCATGGTCCAAAGCACCTGTCAAAAATCAGCTGATCAAAATTTTGGCAGCCATCTTGTTAAATAAGAAGTTATAAGACCGTTATAGAAGGGTCCTCGGCTCTATAACTTTCGGGGGATTTATAGTAGGTTTGAGCGGCTGAATAGCGCTATTGAACGTTTATGAACAACGTTTTTAGTCATCCGGTCAACAACGACCCATCAGCGGGCGCGTAACTTTTTATGAATAAGGCCGTAGAAGTTATAAGACCGTTATAGAAGGGTCCTCGGCTCTATAACTTTCGGGGGATTTATAGTAGGTTTGAGCGGCTGAATAGCGCTATTGAACGTTTATGAATAACGTTTTTAGTCATCCGGTCAACAACGACCCATCAGCGGGCGCGTAACTTTTTATGAATAAGGCCGTAAATATTTATTTGGTATTTCAGAGTGCCTAAAGCAATAGGAGCAAACAGAAAACTAAGAAACGTCAGGAAACCATTATTAGATTAATCAAAGCAAACAAAGACAATCGAAAAAAATAAATCTATCAAGCATAATAAAACGACTGGTAAAAACATAAAGAGGAATGCAATAGTGAGAATGAAAATGATAATGAATGTGTTGCTTAGAGCCATATTATACAAATAGTAGACCAAAAAACTATAAAAAATAGTTTTTGGATTGCAAGAGCTGGGCACATAATGGTGAACTGGACTACATATATTATATCAAACTGTTGGCCTGGTTAATTAAATCTAATTTTTATTACGTCGCATTTTGTTATACCTAGTTCGATATATTAATTTTCTGTGTTTTTTGTTAGTAAAACTATTAATTACCATAAAAAGTTAAGTTGGATTATTTTAGTAAATTTATTTAATTTTTTTTCTTTCCTGAAAGGAGAATTTAGTGTCTTAACGTTGATATGATTATGAATAACTTTAGTGGGCAAAAGACTCAACCTTATTTAAGTATGTAGGACCTGAATTATTATAATATAGGTAAGAAAAAACCAAATGTGTACATTGAAGGTGTCTTATTATTTTTATAAGAAAAAACACAATTTTGTTATTATATTTCTAATATTTGACCTCAAAGTTGTTTTAGCAAAGTGTTTTAGTATAATAAATACGATTATTGCCAAAACTATCGTTATATTTATCTTAGAACATTAATATCTCTTTATGTGTCAACTTACCCAGGTACCTGTTTCAACTTACCTCGTTAGGAGGGTTGAAACAACCCAACTTGTTCTAGAATAACGATGTTTTTGCTACATTCTAATGACTTATTACTTTTCGAATTGACATTTATAATTAGATTATGAAATTCCCTTTCTAAAAATGATGGTTACGTTCTTATAGCTTGTATTACAAAGAAGTTATGCGTGGATATGTAAAATTTGTGTCAACTCTCCTAGGTCTCCTACTGTAAACGATAATCATGGGAAGGGCTTGCTAAGTTACGAGACGAAATTATGAATAACGAGATAAGTTTGAAATCCATAGTTTCGAAATGTTCTTCAGTCTTGAAGAACATTTCGAAATTTAAATGAAGCATAGAAGTGCGATAGCCAAGTTCTACAAATGTAGAACCGTCTTACCCTTGTGAGAACATGTATTTGAAGCCAGCCAGCGATGACACATTTGAGCAGCCGTCATTTTTTCTCCAATAGACATTCGGGCAGTTCTGTAAAATATGAATTAATAGATTGTTATTACGATAACAATTAATGATCATATATCATTTACCTAAGAAAAATAACAAATTCATCAAGTTTCGATGTGGGATTGGTTAATGATCTTGGTCTTCTTTGACATATGAGCATTTCAATACCTAATAATGGCTACCATTAATAAAAAACTGATTAGTATAAAGACTCGATAAATCAGTTAGGTTAGAATACCATTACTTATGCCGTGCCGTGTGGTGACGGCAGTAAGAATACATTTGTCACCACCCCAACTCCTCCTGCGGGTGTCGTAAGAATCGACTAAGGGATTTAAGTGTCGCTGACCATTCTACAAGATTGATGATGGGCAGCAGCGTCATCATAGTGGACACATTACTGCGATCGTCAATCCGCTTGCCCAGCGCGACGATTATGGGCATTTACCTCCTAATGCGTCTATACGCATAGTTAATTGGAGAGGCCTAGCAGTGGACTAACATAGGCTGATGATGATGATGATGACCATCACTTAAGAATAGGTACATTAAGAATGACATTCGCAATACCCTATTATTACTAAGTTAGAATAGAGTTCAATTACTAAGTTAGCAGCAAGAAAAAGTCCGCTTATTACTAAATAAACAACTTTCAGATTCTAAATATAACGCCACGATTACCAGGGTGCTTAGACAAGTTGCCAATCGCTAATTCTTAATCGTCAATCGTAAACGAAAAACTGTCTTTGTCGCGCTAATATGAAAGAGTAACAGAGAAGGAAAACGATTGGCAACTTGGCTAAGCATCCTGTGATATACATAATATAAGTCTAATAAAGTTGTAGTTACCTCAGTCAACTTTTCCACAGTACATTGTAAGAGCGCTTGCCCCGGGCAGGTGTTCGTGTAACGACGAGTGCGGTTGCCATAGCAACCTTCTAGGACAGGCTCGACAACGCCGTGCCATGTTTCTGGCAGTATTCCTATAAAATTTCCAGAGAAACTTGCTAATGTCTAATGGTATTAAAGCCTTCAAAGTCTTCAAACCAAATTAGAAACGTAATACCGTAAGGATGATATTTCTATTGTTTACTATGTCTTTAGTTTAGACCAATATTAGACACTCTAATTTCCGAATCCTCAATTTTAAACTAAGTCAATGACTTTACGCATGTGTCTCATTGATAAATAATAATACCTACCGTAGTAAGTACCTACATAAGTTTGCTAGTCAGTTCTAGATAACAACAGCAATTTGTCTGCTACCACGAACACCAAAGTTCGTAAATTTCGGGGATTTGTCTCTGTCACTCCAACGAAGGCATCATTAGAGTGACAGAGAAAAATCCGGATTTCGTCGTTCGCGGAAGCGCCGCAGTATCTGTGCCTATCTTAAAGGAAGTAGTTTAGGAAAAAAAGGATCCAACCTACAAAAATCATTCGATAACATTTATATGATTGCCCTAAAAGTAAAATTTTACAGGTTTTGTACTTTTTGTTGGACTACTTACATTCTAAAATTATGCTACTAATGTTTAGGTATGGCCAACTCCACAGACTATATCATTCTGTGGCTGACTCCATAACTGTTTATTTTCAATTTATAAATCACGTCTCTAATGAATCTAATGATAGTCACGTACCTTTCAGAACTTGGCGGTATTGGTCTCGTGCGGGCAAGGAGTCAGTGAGCCCAAGTTTGTTGTTGATACAAGTCCATTCACGACACTAAAAAACATAAAAGTAGGTATGCAGAATTACATATTTGATTAGAGATATTGTTTGTTTCATATTTTCGAAGACAAGCCTTGACTAAAACTTAGGCTGCGCTACCTGCGTATTTTAGCGCTCAAGAGATTTCAAATTTCTCTAAATGTATTTCAAATTAAAGCATAAAATCTTGAAGGACTCTATGCAATATATCTTAGGGCTAATATCTAATACGGAAACATTACTGAAAACAAGTTTCTTCATTACTTTCAAATTCAGGTCTTCTTCATTACTAAAATTGATATCGTGGCTCAAAATTATGGAATATGACCATATGGAATATGATACGAAAATGATAAAGGCATGCATTTTAGGTCTTACTACCTAATAAGAATCTTCGATTACTTAGTTAAGAGTAGGTAGAGTCGACGTCAAAGATATCATTACGGTTTAAATGCCAAAAATATATTTACACGACTTTATTGCCTTGACATTAAGGTCGTGTAAATATATTTTTGGCACCTATACCGCAATGATATCTTTGACGTCGACTATACAATTACACATATTTATCGTGAATTGTTAAAAAGTTACATCCTAAAATGCGTTAAGTAGGGGAGCCATAAAGGGGATTAGGTCTGTATCCCGAAACTTGACTCAAAAATAATCAAAGCAAGTGGGTAGGTAACATATAATATGCAAATAACATACCAATCGTCCATTTTTCATGTAAGATTTCCCGAAGTCATCACTGAAGGCCTTGGAATAGTAAACAATAACTTATTAATTTTATTATAAATAATATATTATGACGCAACAGAACAGATCTCATTAAATATAACTCTATTTTTATCACTCTACTTTCAAGAATTTCACTCGCACTAGTCAAAAGATGATGCGCATTTTTTTTTTAATTTCTTGAGCCATTTACAAACAGCCAGCATTATATTAAATCGAAAATCAATTACCGTGTGTAAAATAAATAATAATAACAGGATTCTCATATTCGTGACACTATTTGAACGTAGAAGAACGAACTGAGAGATAAAAGGGGCCTCAAGTCCATTGTGGGGTCATAGGTTCGATGATAACTTATTTTTTGCTTTATAATCGTAAGTAGTTCAGAAATAACTGTCAAAGGACGAACAAAGTAGTGTAGTGTGTTGCTAGTATCAGTGTCAATTGGCATTGTTTTAGCATCTAATTAAGCCTCCTAGCCTACAGTCAATGTGAAATAGGTATACCTATAAGTATACCTGCGCGTAAAGCAGGCCATACACGTAAGGGTAAGGGTGTACCTGACAGGTTTGCCTGTACAAGTCAACTGTTCAGGTAAACCGGAGCGTGTATGTTACAGAAACCTGCACAGTTCTGTAACATACACGCTCCGGTATACCTGAACAGTTGACCTGTACAGGCAAACCTGTCAGGTACACCCTTACGTGTATGGCCTGCTTAAAGTGCAAAATATACACAACCCTATTGCTACTGTCATAAGGTCGTGTACCTGTAGGTACCTACACTTATTTTTGCTTGTATACTTTCTAGCTTGGCTCTACAGTTATTTGACCATTCATGCTCTTTATGCATATTACAATAGAACTCAGCATAGCACCCTGTGAGGATGCCTTTCAACAGAGCTATGCTATGCGGATGTGTTTTATATCGACCAATCACATTCTCCGAGCGTAGCACATCTCTAGACTCTCATGTACAGCTATGCTATTCTCTTATTCACACATTCGACGCTGCGTTCATCAACGAGCTCGACGACGAGACAGCTTTCACTTCGACGTCGAGCGCAGCGCTGCGAAAAACGGTATTCACTAACGTAGAACAGCTCGTCGTCGAACTGTACACAACTGACATACATATGATACATGGTTAGTATTAGTTACCCGTTTCGAATTATTTATAACGTTAAAAATCTGAAACCGGAATCCGACAGTTTTCCATGTTGTGGATTAGTGAAGAATCAGGCCTGCTACGGCGAACATTGAAATTTGTAAATTTCTAGGATTTGTTTTTGTCTCTCCAATGAAGACATCATTAGAGTGACAGAGACAAATCCTCGGTAGGGCCGCTGAAATGTGACTTCAAGGAAAGAGGAAGTACTTGCAGTTTATATAAATTACCGAGAGCCTGGAATTGCATACAGTCGCCATCCGATTGAGAGACAGAGTGGGGAAACTACGATACGCTACTAATCTTTAGCGATTGGCAACTTGGCTAAGCATCCTGTACCGCTCGACCGGCTCTTAGAAACCATCAATCAATTTTCTCGGGTAGATACCTATATGCAATCCCTTACAAGGCTAGGCGCCTTTGACCATACTCTAAGGGCAAGAAATAGCATGCACCTCCTATCAGAATACTTTTAAGTTTTCTAGAATAGCTAGAGAGCTGGTACTGCCATCTATTGAAGTTAGTTAATTTCTTTTATACCAGTGACTTAGCGCCCCTGTTTTAGAGCTCAATCTTCAGTTCGGCAACCGTTTTCTAGTCGTAATTCATTGCAAAATCTATAATTTCCAAATACAATAGAATTTTAATATTTTCTGACCTCACGCCTACGTAGTAGGGTGGATCGATTTTTTTATTTTCGGATAATCATAAAATAATCTTTACGAATCGATACTATGCGGCTAGAAAAACAAAAAATATTATGACCATTTTTGGATATTTTATCATTATGGACTATTATGGACCCCATATAGAAGCCCGAAGATCAGCCTTATTTTTAAGGTTTTTTTAAGAAAACTTGGATGAGCAAGGATATTTTCTGTTTTAATTTTATGGATAAACAAAATAAGATTGTTTTTCATAAATTTAAGGTTTGTGTTTTTTAATTATATGAATATTGTTCGCAGTATCTCCAAAAAATAATTTTCAACTTTAAGGCTTATATTACATTACCTACTGCCTCAAGAGCCTCAAAGTTGAAAACCAGTTTTTGCCGATAGTGGTTATAATTTTCATATAATTAAATTGTGCAAATTCTAAATTTATGACAAATAATGTTATTTTGTTTCTACATAAAAATAAAACCGAAAATATCCACGAACTACTGACTTTTCTTAAGAAAACTTTAAAAATAGAGTCGATTTTTGGGCCTATAAACGAAGTACAAAATAAAAGTAAATCCAAAAATGATCATAATATTTTTTGTTTCTCAAGCCACGAAGTATCGATCCATAAAGATTATTTTATGAATTACCGAAAATAAAAAAAACGATCCACCCTACTACGTAGCGCTTCCTGGTGGCTTCTGAAGGTCCCGTTTTATCTATTTATCGTGCTACTCGTCACTTTCGTGCTTTAGAACCTAACGTCAACAACAACAAATGATTAAACACTAGGGTGGATCGATTTTTTTATTTTCGAGTAAGCATAAAATAATCTTTACGAATCGATACTATGCAGCTAGAGAAACAAAAAATATTATGACCATTTTTGGATATTTTATCATTATGGACCCCATATAGAAGCCCGAAGATCGGCCTTATTTTTAAGGTTTTTTTAAGAAAATTCGGATGAGCAAGGATATTTTCTGTTTTAATT
>JALPQI010020562.1:0-16319 GCA_025490895.1 Thaumatotibia leucotreta | reverse complement strand
TAACATTTTCGGCTTAATATCGCCTCACCTAATTATGCTACGAAAAACATGCCATAATGACCTTATAGCGCACTTAATATTCTTTAATTTAAGGGTAAAATTAGGTCAGTGAACTTTGCAGTTGAAAGTATAAACGCGAAATTCATAAGGCAGGAGGCCTGCTATCTAAGTTTTTCATACAATTCGCAAGTCGAGTTGCAAAGCTGCAATTTTGTTATATTATAAAGGCCCTTATAGATATATACGAAAAAGTATATTAAAAGAAAAAACAAAATAATAGTTTTGGGCATAGGACGTAAAAAAACGGAAAAAAAAATCGGACTTTTTTTAGTTTTTGACGTTTAACTAAAAATCTATTATTTTTTTGATACTAATTGCTATAAAATTAAGAAAGAACATTAAATTTGAAAGGATTTGAGCTACGTTTGCATCACCGTAAGCTATATATATTTTGAGATACGACATTTCATAAAGTGCCCTTTTATCAAAAATTAAACAAATTTTAGGTTACGTTAAAGCTATTCACTAAATATTGGCAAAACGTTCGCGCTAAGAAAAAAAAAGTAATTGTAGATAACAACTACATTAAATTTGGAACAAATTGAGCCGATAACAATTACTGTTAGTCTTATAGTTGGGGGTATACGAGGCTTCAAAACATGCATTTATTTTCTTAACTTAATGAAGGGCACATTTTGAAATGTCGTATCTCTAAATCTATATAATTTAGGGTAATGCAAGGTAGCTCAAATCCTTTCAAATTTAATATTCTTTTTAAGTTTTGTAGCAATTAGTATCAAAAAGATAATAGTTTCTTAATTAAACGTCAAAAAGTAAAAGAAGTCCAATAATTTTTCAGTTTTTTTCGTCTTATGCCGAAATTGTTTTTTTGTATTTCTTGTAATATACATTTTTTGTACGTCCTTATAGGGCCTATATAATATACTAAAATTGCAGCTTTGCAACACGACTTGCGATTTGTATGAAAAACTTAGATAGCGGGCCTACTGCCTTTTGAATTACGCCTTTTTATTTTCAATTACAAAGTTTGCTGACATGATTTTACCCTTTAACGAAAGAATATTAAGTGCGCTATAAGGTCATTATTGCATGTTTTTTCGTAGCATAATTAGGTGAGGCGATATTAAGCCGAAATCGTTAGGAAAACTCAAAATAGCGTTAGTTTACAAAAAAGAGTACTTTTAAGAAGTCGCAAATCTCTAAAACTATAAGACCTACGGTAATACATGTTAGCTCAACTTGTTGGAAATTTATTAATCTTTAAACGCTTCCTAACATATAATGTCAAAAAACGTAAGGTTTTTTTAATAAAAAATCAGAAACTGAAAAATGACCGTAAATTTCGCAGTTTTTCACGTACTACGTAACTAGCACAACTTTTTTTTGCTTGCAAAATGTGGTTTTATAGTGCCCTATGGTGTCTAAACAATATACCAAAAATGCAGCTTTACTACATGTTTTGCGAGTTTAATATACGATTTGACCGTACTAGATAGTTTCGGACAAAATAATATTCGAAATATTGTTATTTAAGCCAAGTGATGTTTCTGTCTCATTAAGTTGATGCCAAAATAGATTATACCAAGTCTGTTATGTCCTAAGCGTTTCGGAAAAAAAAAGTTTAGAGGGAACCCGTTTAGTACAGTACCTACTCTGCCACAACCTGATTTGTGCAGGTGCAGGTAGCTAGTTTACAGTAATAGTACGATTTATATTTAATTAAACAAAAATAATTCATACATAAAACCAGTACAGATAAAAAAAATACCTATAACATTAGAAGATGTCCAAAGATATTTATTTATCTATTCAAAAGCCCGAGTATACTGTTAATTTTTTTTTTTTTTACTTTTCGGTAATTTTATTCAATATAACATAATTTATAAATCAATTACAATTTCATTAAATTAACTACATCTAAACATATCAAAATGAAAACATCGAAACAATAATTATAATAAAAAAATAAAAATAAATAATAGATAACATTAGAATATATAGCATAAAATAAGTATAGTGAAAAATTATATACCTAAGCATAAAAGTTTGTACTAAAAATATGTATGAAAAACAATATTATGAACATAAATAATTCTATGTGATGATAATTATGAACAAAGATTATTCTAAATACCGATCATTATGAAGTTAAATTGTATAAGAAAAATTTTCGGAGTTCCAATAATCTAAGTTGCAATTTTATAAATCCTTTGGCGCACCCGTGGCAGTGAGGTACCTAACACGTCGATCCTGGTTCGCAGAAGGCCTTCATTATTATAATTACAAGTTACGAATGGAAAGGTTAGGTACCACTTACTAGCGACATCACTCAATTTATGACAATTCTGACAAGCTCTCCCCTTTGACAACTTTGTCACCAGTATATCCAAAAACAAAGACAACATCGGCCATTGTAAACAATGAGACTAAATGGGTACTGACGGACGACTATCGGATTTCCGCCAATAGCGAAGCTGATTCACCATTATTAAGTATATTAGGTATTATTAGGATGTGAATCTATCATTATAAAAAACCTTGGAAAATGTAGTTTGATAGATCTTAATAATTATGGTACCCTAGGTCTCTCTAGAACAATGTTATTTAAAATGAAAAGTAGTATGATATTTCTCACAATTTGCTTAATAATGTTACTTAGACATGGTTCCCGAGCGATGGCAATTATCACCTCACTTTATTTTTGACCCTTTATTTGGTAGTGTACCTTAAGAAATATAAGATACATAACATAACATATGTTTTGACCCACTTTTTGTATTTTTTTTAAGGATAAATTTTTTTGCTCTACACAACGGCGGCGGCGAGGAGGCTAGAATGCACGATTTTTTCTAATTCCAAGTCCCAAGACAAGGATTAGAGGCATTTACTTAGCTCTGTGTTCAAAATTGGAGATTCGAATTGATTTAGTATTTTAATGATTGTAATTTTCTTTATATATGTAATTTGGTTCTATGTAATTTGGATCTTTATATATATGAAAGTTGGCGATCGCCAATCCGCTTGCCCAGCGTGGCGATTATGGGTATTTAACTTCTAATGCGTTTATACGCATAGTTAGGTAATAGGAGAGGCCTACGTCCAGCAGTGGACCATCATAGACTGATGATGATGATGATGTAATTTGGAAATAAGCTACTAGGTATTTCAATTTATTCAAAATATAACGAAGCACTTAACAATCTAAGAAAACAATAATCAACATGGCCAACTGGTTTGTGAGTAAACAGTCATTCAAGATCTTTAAAAAACCTCCACACCTATTCGTGTCAGTCAAATATTGACTTTACTCTCAGAATTTCTATTTCTGTACTTGTTCTGGCACTTTTACTTTGGATAGACAAAGACGAGTGATCGAGAGACATATCTTTTAAATGTAGTTTTGATTTTTTTGCATTAAGCTGACTCGCTATGCATCTCACTTGTTCACAGTGTGCGAGATATGAGGGCATTTCATAGGGAATGCGACAACCGGTAAAATATAATTACTTGTAACTTAAAAACCAAGTACCCAGTTGAGAAATGAGAAAACATGTGAATTTAATATAACACTTCGGAGATATCGATTAACATACATACCAAAAAAAATGTCGGATTGAGAACCTCCTCCACAATGTCACAAACCCTTAGACACCGATCAGGGGGGTTACCATGACGTACTAATGAGATTCAGTTTAGGTTCAGAGAAAGGGACAGGATACGACTCGTATAGCCTTGTCCCTTTCTCTCGACCTAAACTGAATCTCATCAACCCCAAGGGGGGTTACCATGATCTGTTAAATACGATTCAGTTTAGGTTCGGCTTGTCAGTTTTTGACAGTTATTTTATGGAATTGACACATCGCGATTCAGATAAGGTCCTAAACTGAATCGCATTAGTAGATCGTGGTAGCTCACCAGGTAAAAATACTTTGCTCTGTGGTACGAGTATAAATCTTCGACTTACTATAGTATACAGGGTGAACGATATGAAGTGTTACCAATTTCAAAGGACTGGGATTTTTTAGTTGCAACTATTTATTACTATAAGTAAGAAAAAACAAGAGAAAAAAAATTACAATTTGTAATTAAATTTACTTTTAGTCAACATGACTACCTTTTGCCTTGACTTTGGTCTTCAAATGGTAAAAAAATATTTGCTCGCGGCACGTTTGTGATCCAGTGGTAGTGGTATGTGCCAATTGTGCCAGTGAAATACGATCGCTTTCTTCATTGCATTTATACTTGCTTAAGACTTCAATGCGGTGTAACATATTTCCGATAATAAACCGCTATTACTTTGACACCAGACTTAATAAAATCTACTTGGTAACACTTCATATCGTTCACCCTGTAGATCTTACTGTAGTCCTTACCGTGTGTAGGTATGTACCTACATATATTAAATTACTCTGTCGCTATGGAATTTTGTACTTAAGTTCTTTATCTCGCCTTGGCTGCCGCGTCCGGTAGAAAATTACCTTTAATAATGTGAACGGTGTACTTGGACGCATTCACATAGTTTTATGCAAATCTTAACTAGTAACCTAGGAAAATACTTTTTGTACCTAAGTTACAGCTTATTTACTACTAAATTTTATAGAACTGTGCCATCATAGAATAGGTCGTCGGGTTAAAGGCAGAACCAACTATTTCCTTGAAGTTGGTTTGACAAATCGTATTTTATGACAATGACATAGAATAGTATTTGCTAAAAAATGTTTTACCGAAATAGTTGGTTTTGTCTTTAAACCGGCGAGGTGGTAAACTTACTTAAAGACAAACGGGTCTTAATCGCATAAACTTACGTTTAATTATATCAGTCTGCCTGCGACCACGGGTGTAACGTCATGCCCGAAACGTCAGGATATAATTAAACGTAAGTTTACGCGATTAAGACTCGTTTGTCTTTAAAATATAAGTGATAATCGTGAAAGTTTAAATCAATATAGCCTTGTCGGTATTATATTTTTTAAAATAATAATTCATATAAGGCTAATACAAATAATCTATTGAGGGTTCCGTTAGAATATTGTGGTAGTCGTGGAAGTAGTACCACGACGTTTTTTGGCGAAAAGCGTATAAAAGATTGTTTTTAGTCAAAACATTTTTATCACAAATAAACAGTTAGTGAAACGATACCGTTCGTTAGGAGAAAACAAAAAAATGTAAACAAATATGGCTGACTTTCCATAGCATTTGACTGATTTGACGTCTTTGACAACTATCGTGAAACACGTTCGTATATATATTATTACGTTATTAATACTAATGAATACCAATAATTTTAACTAAAAATGTATTTGAACTCAAGGTTTAGTTAGTGATAAAACCAATATTTTGTTCTAAAAGTGCGTGATTAATGAAGTAATGAAAGTTTTTAGGTTATTTTGTTTTCTACTGATGGCCAGTATAATCATATCAATACTGCCATAAAACGGTAAAAATATTACTATGAAGTACAAGTATGATTGGGAGAATTTTTATTTATTGTTGATACATTGTATAACAGCTATACATACTTAGATATGGTATAGCTCTCACGTTTCCTCTTAAGCCCGAGCGGACGGTCCCCCGAGAGGTCATCGACCCGCGCTTGCTGACGTAATCCTCCCGTGAAAACGCCGGGATCCTGCAAATCCTGCAAATCATGTAACGAAGTTACGAGATATGCTCCAGGCGCTGATACTTCGAGTATGTTGTACCGGGAGACAGACGCGGATCCAAGGGGGTAATGGGGACACTTGCCCCCTCTAACTCTGGATGTAGGTATGCCTAGGTTGCCTAGGTGCGGTTATTTTTCTTGTTTTCGACACTGTCATCAAATATAGCCATTTTCGTTGTTTTTGATGGCTTCTAGTTTAGATAATAATTATGATGTCAAAAAAAGGAAAACACGCAGACATGGACTTGACAAAAGTAGATTTTATTGATAAAAAAAATTGCTGTAATGTCAATATCTAGGGAAGAAACAGGAGAATACGTTTGTATGGAAAAAGGCAGCTCCAATTTCCTCTTCAAGGTTTGGAAAGGCGTAGGTGAATCCCCGCACTTCAACATTGTGACTGGTGTGACAATTGTAAAAATTACTATTTCTCCGAATGTCAGCGTTCTATGTTTACCGGTTACCATCGGACGAGCCATGTGTTTGATTGCCACCAACGTGAAATGTTTTGCAAGAATTTTAATAAATTTGCAGAAAATAGCTACTTTCTAGCGGAGTAAAATTACAATAATTGTCTTAAGAAACACGACTATTGTAGTGTCGCGATACAGGCTGAGGCCGAACCTAATGTGAAGAATTAACGTACTTTTTTCTAAGCCTTGTGACCACATATGGTTAAATAGGGGCCGGGTAGTTGCAAGCGTCCATAAGCTATACTACTGCGTGCGTACTAGGCTGCATGTTTGTTTGCTACTGTCGTAGTATAAAAAGGATCAATCCGACATGTCGATTGTCCGCCACACATATTACACAACACTCGTAAATCGGTAAATGTAAAAATTGTACAGAATACCATCCTCACAGACGAGGTTACGTCAGTTGGGTTCAGCACAGGTCATTATCCCCACTATCCTTAATATCCCAAGAGACTCCTACTTCATTTAAGGACGGGCTATTGTCCCGTCCTTCAGGATAAATGGAGTTTACAATCCGGATTCGGATCTGACGGATCTTCGAATGTAATGAAAGGGTTGAATTTAGGTATTCAGGCAGTCAGGTTATTCCCACCTGTTAGGTACCACCCATCTGACACCAGTGAGACAACAACTGGGATTTTTTTCCCACCAGCGGCCCTAACGCGAAAAACGAAATTAGTAAATTTCGAAGACTCACTCTAATGACGCCTTTGTTTGAGTGACAGAAAAAAATCCTCGAAATTTACGAATAACGATTTTCGCGGTAGTAGAAGAAGTGTTGCTTTCCTGTCACACTTATGTACGAATCCACGAGTGCGAGAGGGAGACAACACTTCGTTCGTGGTTCGCGGGAGGGCCTCAGGTCCAGAATGTAGGTAAACTACCGAGTAGGTACAGATGCCATCAGATATATCAGACCAGCTAGGGTGCTCACAAATATCTCAACACGACTCTATTATCATGGTAGATAATTGCATGCTCAGATATTTTTGAGTACCGTGGCAGCTCCGATATATATGATGGCGACTGCATTACGAGTGGTGCTAGTGGTTTGAAAAAAACGACATCTGCAATTACCTTTTATCTATAGCGACCACGTAAATACTCGTACAACTAACGAGCAGAGATGTTTACGAAGTAAAATTGCTTTTGAAGCAACTCTTCATTCGGTAAATGTACAGAATACCATCCTCGACAAGTATTCATCAGTATCCGTATTCTGAGTACGAGTATCCCGAGGGAATTCACGTACTTTAGTTATTCTCGTCCTTCAGGATTATAAACAGAATTGTAATTTGAATCCGAATACTAATCTAATAATTCCGTACAATTGGTATAGTTAAAAGCGTATTCCTCTCAAAAGTTTTTTTAATGGAACCAAAAGTTGTATACCTAGGTATAACTTAAAAAAATGACGTAATAACTTAGATAATGTATTACCAAAAACAGTAGTTAAATCAAATCAATTTGTTTGTTAAATCCATTGAAGTTTAATAACGCTTTATCAAATTAAGATTAGGTGTAGGATACGATGAAAAATGAGCGAAGTACATAGTTCAAATGGATAAAAATATTTTTCTGAATAACATGTAATCTAGAAATACGCCGTTCACTTTTCGCAGAGGGACCACGTACAGTACTACCTAATTAAAAAAAAACAACTAAAAATTAAGCAAGATTTCGTTTGAAGCAACGTGCTCGGCATTCGGCGAATGTACAGAATACCACTCGCATACTCGAAGACGACGTCAGTAGGGTTGCAGGTCAATATCCCTATTCCTGGCATCCCGAGGGGGCTCGCCTACTTTGGTAACACTTGTCCTTCAGGATTATAAATAAACAGAGTTTTGTATGTGAATATTTACTGATCCATTGAATTGTACACGTATGATTGTGCACGTATGTTGAAAAAAAAAGTCCCGCTGAGTTTCTTGCCGGATTCTTCTCAGGCAGTGGTGTAGGGTTAGAACCGGAATTATTTTTTTTTCTCATTCGCTATTTAGTTTAACGATTCAAAAGCGCTCGTTGCTGAGCCTAATTGAATAAAGAATATTTTGACTTTGACTTTGATTGTATTAGACAGCGGCCCTACCGCGAAAAACGAAATTCGTAAATTTCGAGGATTTGTCTCTCTCACTCTAATGACGCCTTCGTTGGAGTGACAGAGAAAAATCCTCGAAATTTACGAACTTCGATTTTCGCGGTAGTAGGCCAGGTTAGGCTCGAGTGTCGAGTAGTAGTCTAATTAACAAAAAAAAAAAACGACTTCTACCGATTTCTCCAAGATCCTTTCATTAGACCGTGACTTGGTGCCAACGGGATCATCTTTGGTTTGTTTTGAAGTCGGTTAAAAAAGGAATTATCGAAATCGGTTATCATGATATTATTGCGTTATTCGTCCATTCGTCGTGCACATGCTTAATGCAAAAAGACTTATATGGTTTTCTCATGAATGCCATTGTCAGAAGGTCAGAACTAGACCAAATTAAAATGGGGTCAATCGGTAAGCATCATCTTTCAAAAAAAAAGAATCATCTAAATCGGTTCACACAGTCGGAAGTTCTGAGACAAACGTAAAAAAGCATACAGTCGAATTTTGAAGTCTCCTTTGAAGTCGGTTGAAAATATAAAAAAATAAACAACAGAAATGTGAACGCTTTACCAGGGCTTACCCTACCCGTTTTACGTAACTGTTCCATAAATCGGTTAATTCACAGTGTCGTTTCCCCACACGACATTACGTCACCGAGGTTCAGAGGTCAGTCCCTTACCCGAGCATCCCTGGGGACCGTTCACCTACTTGGCTTATGGAGCCATTGCTCCGCAGGTTCGTAAAGATAAGAAACACTAAACCACTAAATTTAGAGAGACCATTTTAGCAGAAAGACACATGGGAGGCTACTTGACTAATGCGAAACTAAATCACGATATGTCAATTCGGCTGATTTTAGTAAATGTAAGGTACATTTACTCAAATCAGCTGATTCAAAAGTCCAAAACAAATAATCGTACTAAAAAATAAACAACAGAAATGTGAACGCTTTACCAGCCTGCTTAGCACATAATTGGCGCGACAGTATCTCGCCGCGAGATAGACTATCCGTCCCTCTTTTGTTAATATACCTAGTAAAGGACGGGAGATCTATCTCGCGGCGACATACTGTCGCAACAATCATGTGCTAAGCCTGCAGGGCTTACCCTACCCGTTTTACGTAACTGTTCCATAAATCGGTTAATTCACAGTGTCGTTCCCCCACACGACATTACGTCACCGAGGTTCACAGGTCAGTCCCTTAGCCCCTAGTCCCGAGCATCCCTGGGGACCGTTCACCTACTTGGCTTATGGAGACTTTGCTCCGCAGGTTCGTAAAGATAAGAAACACTAAAACTGATGATGGAGAATAAATTTAGAGGGATCATTTTCGAAGAAAGACATGTGGGGAGCTACCACGATCTACTAATGCAAAACTAAATCATTATATATATCAGTTTGGCTGATTTGAGTAAATGTAAGGTACATTTACTTAAATCAGCTGATTCAAAAGTCCAAATCAAACAATCATACTAAAAATAACTAAAAAATAAACAACAGAAATGTGAACGCTTTACCAGGGCTTACCCTACCCGTTTTACGTAACTGTTCCATAAATCGGTTAATTCACAGTGTCGTTCCCCCACACGAGATTACGTCACCGAGGTTCAGAGGAGGTCAGTCCCTTACCCGAGCATCCCTCAGGACCGTTCACCTACTTGGCTTATGGAGACTTTGCTCCGCAGGTTCGTAAAGATAAGAAACACTAAAACTGATTTCAGAGTAAAGGGCCATTTTAGAAAAAAGACAAGGGGAGCTACTACGATCTACTACAAGTAAAGCCGCGTTTCAACTTAAGGTGCGTTTAAACCAAAAGAGCATTCGCTGTTCTAGCGCCCGTTCTACGAAATCAACCAATCACGTTTTGTGTACCGATCAAATTTCGTAGAGTGGGAGGTTAGAACAGCGAATGCTCTTTTAGTTTGAACGCACCTTTAGTGTCCTGAGTGAGCATTCGTTCGTTCTTGGGCAGATGAAAACAGAATTTATATTGATATAAACTTTCACGATTATCACTCATATTTTAAAGACAAACGGGTCTTAATCGCGTAAACTTACGTTTAATTATATCCTGACGTTTCGGGCATGACGTTACACCCGTGGTCGCAGGCAGACCCGTTTATCTTTAAAATATGAGAAAACAGAATTTCTCATAGCTCTCATAAGCCGCCGCGTTTCCACTTAGTGTTCTGAGCGAGCATTCATTTGTTCGTGGGTTGACGAACGAACATTTTGCTATGTGAAATCCTGTTTCATTTCATCTGCCCAAGAACGAACGAATGCTTGCTCAGGACACTTTAGGGTGCGGCTCCACTGATGCGGAGAGGAGCGGAGATGTGCAAAATTGACCAATTACATTCTTCAAATTCAAAATTCGAAACACTGTGATGCGGTCTCATTGGCCAATTTCGCACATCTCCGCTCCTCTCCGCGGAAACGCGGCACGCGGCTATTTAGAAAAATGTTCGTTCGTCAGCCCACGAACAAGTGAGTGCTCGCTCAGAACTAAGTGGAAATGCGGCTTTACAGAGCCATTGCTTCGCAGGTAAAGATAAGAAACACTAAAACTGATTTTAAACTAAACGGCCATTTTAGAAGAAAGACAACGGGGCTATGCCGCAGGTTTGCTCGTTGTACAGTTCCAGTAAAGGTAACGTTATTCAAAGCATACTGCCAAACTTTTTACACTTGCAGCCTGTGGGGTAGCTTTACGCAGCGAGCGTACAGCGACCTACGAGTACAATATAATAATGCCTACAGGATGTTGATGGGTCTGCCTCGCTACTGCAGCGCCTCGGGAATGTTTGCGGAGGCGCAAGTAGATGGGTTCGACGCAATCATGAGAAAGCGATGTGCCTCCTTATTAAACCGTTGGCGAGGCAGTTCCAACAGCATCCTGAAGGCGTTAGCAGATAGGTGGGACTCTCCTCTACTGCAGAGATGGACTAAGCTCCACACTTCTTAGATATAGTATTATTTTATTAATTAGTATTATTTATTTTTAAATATGTAGTAGTTAGTTATATGGACTACGTCCGAAATAAAAGTTGTTATTATTATTATTCTCTTTATTTATACATCTTCTTAGGTCAGGTTATTTTATAATATGGTTATAAAAATAAAATACAATAAAACATACAAAATCAATACAAAACATATAAACATACTATAAAAAAACCTAACCTAGGGTGCCGCCGGCAACGGGGCGGGCCCAAGCTGCCGGTGGTAGGGCTACAGGGAGAGGAACCGCCGGACTATGCGCGCCGTGTCCAGGATTACCGCCTTCTGCATCTGACCCTTGATCCAACCACCTAGCGAGAGCCTCTTGAGGTGTTGATCGAGACTCTTCGCTATGAGACCATTCGCAGAAACAACTATCGGCACAATGATCGCCGAATCAACATCCCACATGTCGGTTACCTCGTGAGCCAAGTCAAGGTACTTACTGGCTTTGTCCTTCTCGGCCTTCACGAGGTTCTCGTCATTATTATTATTATTATGATCTACTAATGCGATTGCGTTTACTTAGGACCTAAACTGAACGTTTTTGTACTGTGTTTGAAACACTAGGGTGGATTTCATCAAGAAAATTTTCACCATACAAAAATATATTTTTTTTCTTTTATTAATTAAATGCATAAATATGTATCTAGAATTGTTAAGTTATATTTATTAGAGTATCTTGTTATGATTCCACACTAATTCGATGCATAATTTCGAAATTATAGGCATCAAAAATATTTTACACGAGATGGTGATGACGACCATGCCATGGTTATGATTTTTTAATGGATGGCGATGATACTATGTGTATGGTAATGACGATTTACTATATCATAAGATTCATAAGGGTATTAAATCAAACAATTTTCAGTCAAATCAACAATGTATTTTCAAAGCGCCTTTGAATGTTTGTAGTTTATTCCAAACTTCCAAGCAAGTTTAGTTCCTGTCTCCTTACATTCCTGTACCAAAGAAGATTTTGTCGCTGGCTTCTTTAGCGTCTTCACTGCTGCCTGACTATCCGTGTATATGACCACGGCCTTCGTCTGCTGCACTTGCTCCTTTATGAGCCTTACGCACCGTAGTATGGCACAAACTTCTGCCTGAAACACACTCGTATACCTATCAAGTGGGACAGATACCTTTTCCCCCAATTTCGGGATAACTATATAGTAGGTATGCCTGCTTCAGCTAGACCTGTGGAGCTTCTTATCGAACCGTCAGTGAAGCATATAAACGTCGGATGTGCGACGTTTACCTTCCAGTTGTCCCTCTCCCCAATATGTACTTTATATTTCTTATCGAATATCTTCTTCCTCTTTATGAGGTCATTGTGAGTTACCATCATTTCCATTTTAGACAGTACCCTATCTTGTATTAGTTCGTGTCGCTTGTGTACGCAACTTCCTCTCCATTCCTTGTATGCCTTCATTCGGTACCACTGTTCCATGGCCCTCTTTTCCGCTTCTATATGTAGCGCCTTTATACCTAGTATTACCTCTAAGGCGTGTGTCGGGTTGTCGGGTTGCCTCTGCACCTTTGCTAGGTACCTCTGATATCTCTTAATATGTGCTCTGTGCCACCAGACCACCGCTCCATATAGTACTCGGGAAGTATTATCGCCTTGGAGATCCATTCCAATATCCTCGACTTTCACCCCCATTTCCTTCACACCGCTCTTTTGTAATGATACAGTGTTCTTATGGCTTTCGCCTTTTGTTCTTTTACATGAGTTTTGTACCTGAGCGAGCTACCCAGAGTCACCCCCAGATACTTTTGCTCGTTTACCAACTCCAGCTCCTTGTCATGTACCCTTATGGGCCTCATCTCTTCTGTCTTCCTTTTGTTAGTGAATAACACAAGCTTCGTTTTTGATGGATTTAAATCCAGTCTCTCTCTCTGCACCATTCCAGCACTTTTTGGATACTACTGGCCATTATGTCCCTTATGGTGCTTAGTACCGGTCCACGTTCGACTATATAGCACTCCGTCATCGGAGTAAGCTTGCATATATAGGCCCCCCTTATTTTCTTCACTAATGAGTACAAGTCCACCCTGTGGGAAACCTCTTTTAGGACTAATTGACTTTTTATATTCCGCCCAGTGTCGCCTTTATAGATCTACACTTGAGCAATTTCCCTATCCATAGCGCTATTGTCTTGTTGACTCCTTCCCTTCTCAGACTTTTCTCTACCGCTGAACATTTAATGGCACTTGCTACTACAAGAAAAAACCAAAAATTATGGACCAATTTACAAAAATTGTCAACTCCATACATACAGGATCATAACCATCCATTGTTTCAGTACCGGTATTGACACGTTCGGTGTTGACGATTTCACACAAAATCCTAGATTATTTTAGAACACTAATACTTAAAGCAACGTCAACGCCTCACTAGTAAGTTCCTTTAAGGTTACGTATTCCCAAGTAATTAGTTTAAATATTATTCAATTACTTACTGTAAACCACTCGTGGATGGTTATGACGCCACAGCGTGTTAATCACGTATTGCAGTCACATTTTTATGTTTTTTTTTGGTTTGAGCCCGCAAAGACAATTGTGTACTCGGTTCCGCTGTTTCACCTGAATTGAGGAGGCGGGCGTGGGTACACCCGGTATATTTAGACGCACGAGTACAAAACTACCTCAACTTTGACAGTGCGCTTACGGTGTTGATGAATTTTTGGTGTTAAACTTTTAAATATTTTAAATAGTACTTACGCAATGAAGGATTTTTATCATATTTTTTTTAACGTTTAACAACAATATTTAAAAAAGATTACTGAAGTAAAATTCGCAATCGTACGTTTGATTTGCGATAATTTTCAATACAAATATGGAGGTTCAGATTTTTTTGTTAGATGGTGATGACTTTTGACATATAAAACATTTTATTAAAATGAAACTATTTAGATTTCGATTATTTTGATCAAAGGGCCTTAAAGATAAAACTACTGAATATCGAAAAGAATAAAAATCAAAGTAAAAAACCTAAAATATATTTTTTTAAACACCGAAACGCAACTTTTTTCCGAGTTTTGAAATCCACCCACTAACTCCTTTAGGACTACATAGTAGTATTATAGATACACCTACTAATAGTATGCCGAAAATATTTTTGCTCATTTCCAGTTTTTTCATATTTCCTTATTCTATGAAAAATGCTGCTTACGGACTGAAGGCTTGCCACGAACCACAATTGTGTTGCCTCTCTGTCACACTTACGTACGAATTTACAAAAGCAAAAGAGAGGCAATACAGTTCGCGGTTCGCTGTAGGTAGGCCCTCTGTTTCACAATCTCCAGATACTTAAATATATTCGTCAGATAAGATTATCACCATCCTTTTCCCCAGGCATATAAAATAAAAGGACAGCTAATATTTATTCGGAGACAGTGAACCACGCCCTTACTCTATGATGATAATGTTTGTTGTAGATATATAACCTAAATAAATCGGTACTTGGTCAAACATACTTACAAAGTCTAACCAAGAACCAAGAAGGCCAGGCCAACCGCGAACAACGATCAACGTGTTGCGTCCCTGTCACCTACATTATAATTTACAAGTGCGAACGAGAGGCAACATTTCGTTCGTGGTAGACCATCTGTACTTCGCATCTCAAAAGCTTTACTACACCTCCAAGACGAGTAATTTTGAATGGCACGGCGCGCGGTCGATCGCCCTCCGCGAACTGGCAACGTCGCGCGCAACAGCTGATTCCGACGGGGCCTGAAATAGGACACTGACGTTTTAGGGTTACTTTTTGGTGATTTACATTAGTAAACAGTGGGACAATGTACCGAGGAGAAATTTCATAAGTTGCGAAACTTCTATAGAGAATGTTCTCGGCAATTTAAATTTTACAAGCAATCTAATCATGCCAAAACTGTCGTATATACATGCCTTTTAAGGTATATTTTTTGCCTTGTTAACTGAATTGTGAACTGCAGTATTCTTCCTAACACTTTATTATAAGTTCTCATGGACGTCTCCATGCGAAGTTCTCAATGAGAACTTACTCTTTAATTCTCATGAAAATTCTCGGAATTTCCCGAGTACCTATATTGCCCCAATTTTGAGAATGTTCTACAACTTCTATTTGGGGCTAGTTAGGGACAATGAGGATGGATTCGGAGTAAACTTTTGATGCCGATTCGTAAGTGCGCAAAAACGTTCTTGCTTACTATAAGGACGGATTAAGCTTGTATTTCAATACGAATTAAGTAGACACGGTCGTATTGAAATTAGACAAGCACCCTTATGGCAACAATGATATATAACTATATGGCAAGCGATAAAGTGAAACGTTCATAATTGTAGGAATATTTACCATGAATAGAAACATTTTTGTAATCACCCTGAAGCAGATTTGAAATGATCCGAAAGTAGAGAAAACCGAAAGTTTCAAGTCAACCAATTGGAAACCTAGACCACTCGGTAACTCGGGAACTTTGTCACAGTGACGATACGTATAAATCAGATTATAAGAGATCTTTTACATCTTGTAATTTTGACACGGTTCTAGAGTGGCCTAGACTTCAAATGTCGTCGAGTGCACTTAGTTTCCGAGTGAATCGGCTGTGACAGACGGACATGACGAATCTATAAGGAAAATTTGCCATTTTGTCTACGGAACCCTAAAGTTAGGGCATCAGTGTAATATTTTCCAGCTATAGTTATCCTGAATATTCATTCCAAATTCGAACGGAAACAAAAGACGGTGATGTACAATGTAAAACCATGGGGTTCGTATGCAAATATAACAAGTTGAAATCGAGTTTACATTCGATTTCTTACTCCCTTGGATCAGTGGCTGAGCTGAATAAGGTACTTACGGTATTTTATATCAGGGGCCGAGTGCATAGCAATTTATAACTAATTTAATACATCTCTTTTCTATCTCTCTTGCTAGATAATCTAGACTTTTTGTAATATAAGTTATAATATTGTATATGCAAAGGAATCCAGGTGTATCGTTGACATGTGCTAAAGGGGCTGATGCCAATTCTACCCAAGATCAAAAAATATGGGAAACAAAGGAAACGTATAGTATTCGATA
>JALPQI010020561.1:0-28372 GCA_025490895.1 Thaumatotibia leucotreta | reverse complement strand
GTTGCTAGTTCATAATAATGACTATATAGCTTAAAATACTATTTTGGATTCCATATTTTAAGATATATAAAAATCAATGTTTTCCTTAACGTTAGCAAGCCTATATATGTTTAAATAACTGTTATTCACGTGTGTACGTTAAATTGATTAGTTCTTGGTATATCTATACCTATATTTCAAAGCAACACATACATTCGTTTCCTAACGCCCGTGTACTGTACGTAATGTGAACCTATACAGTTAATATATGTACGAGTAATATAGAATGCTCAACATCCCGCCCATCAAGATATTGTAATATGACGCGCCTCTCTGGATCCAATTAATCTCTTCACATCTAATCAACCAACATTTTCTGACTGTTTTATAAATGTTAACTGTTGTACGTATTTACTGTGTAACCGTCTGACCAATTTTGATATCTGTTTATCCATAAATCTTGTACTTTTCTGTACCCATTTTAACTCATACCTGTAGTACGCCGAATATATATTCATATAATAATAATAGTTTAACATTAGTAACTTATTTAAATCTGAATTATTATTTGTCATTATCCTGTATGAACATATCGATTTAAGGTTATTGGAGTACTTATGAAGTTTACCTATTTCGTATAGGTACATATACTTTGTATATTTTAATTTATGTGAGTATGAATGCAAAAGTTAAGGCTATAATTTATAACAATTCGGCCAAAAAGGTAACTATTAAATACTGCCAATTAATTTAAAAATCCATGTTTACTCTTTTGGATATATTACAATCTTAGTTTGTTTTTAAAGTTTGTTATAATTGGCGTTATGTTTAAGCGTTGCATTAAATACACTGTGTTTCAAAATTACATCTTATGTTTTTTAATTAAAAATGAGTTAAGCCTGTTTTAAAGACATTTATTTTGGAAGATTTTATGTTCGTTTAGTAAGTCTAGGCTTCCGTTTAGTTCAGCTCGTTCTTGCAGTTTTATATAGCAAGCTATGTTTTCGTGCAAGTAGCTTCGCTAATTGAGTAACTCGACCGGCCCGAGCATATCAGTTTCTGGTGGCTAGTTTGGCCGCATATTGGTGCGGTGTAGTACAAAAATATTGGTTTGGTTAGTCGTCCAGTTTGCAAGCGGCGCCGCCATCACCGCTAGCGGTGTTCACACAACAGAAGGTGAAGTCGACCACCCCCGCAGACGAAGGCA
Organism: Thaumatotibia leucotreta; assembly: GCA_025490895.1. Classification (NCBI taxonomy): domain Eukaryota; kingdom Metazoa; phylum Arthropoda; class Insecta; order Lepidoptera; family Tortricidae; genus Thaumatotibia; species Thaumatotibia leucotreta. The sequence continues at coordinate 27,186 of JALPQI010020561.1, read as the reverse complement.
CCGCGGTGGACCTTCCGCCGCCGCCCGCGCCCCCCGCGCCCCCCGCGCCCCTGCAGCGCCCGCAGCACACCCCGCCCCCGCCTCCCATCAAACCGAAGCCTCAAGTGCCACGCAAACCGCAAATGAAGCGAGTTAGTTTCACAGAACAGCCACATGACGAATACGAACGACACACGATATATAACAGCGATGCGAAAAACTTAACTCATCCCATACTGCATGAGAAGGAGCATGCTTCTGGCCCGAATATGCCTGGAATGGTTGACTCTAACGATGCATGCGCGGGAACACGTATATTTTTTCCAAAATCAATAGAGAGAGAAGTCTCTAGGCCGCTCCCAAATGTGAGTCCCGAACCTCCTGGTGACGTCATCATCCCTCCTCCGCCTTTGTTCGATACGAACGTAAGTGATAGTATCATAGTTAGGGAAGACGATTACGAGTCAAGTCTGCCGCCCATCACCGTCGTCCCCGACAGAATAGTTCTGCCAGAGACGCACGTGGCCGAAACAACCATGCAGTCCACGGACTCAACTAATTCGCCAGAATCCGAAATCCCTCCCCCTGTCAATTACAATGCTCACCCGGTGTTGGCATCTCAACCCATTGTAATAAGTCCTCCGTCTCGATTAGCCATAATTTCAGAAGTGCCTTCACAACAAGTCTTCCGATCGCCAAAATTATCCTCCGTTAGCAGTGATGACTATTATAATGAAATATCTGTAAGTCCTGGTACAGAACCCGACCCACCTGAATTATTACATGTGCAGTATAAAATACTGCCGACTGTCTCCCACATACCCAATTCACCTTGTAATTTGCATCCTGACGAAACTTATTTAGATGACATTCCTACCCATATACCAACACATTATTCGCTTAGAGATATCCGGGCTAAAAGCCTCTCACCAAAAATGGTGCATTCATCGACCTACCCACCTATCAATCCGTATCCATCTTTGACGACGGTGGCGGGCACTTACAACCCCTATACTTGCACTCATCAAACGTGCTTTTCCAATCAAAATAGGCTCTCTAGCCACGAGCCTCAAGTTTCACCGTCCTCTGTTAGTAATTTAGGAAGCGACATAAATGCGAACGTTACTCAACCAGTTCCAATCATTTTAAACGAAGTGCCTAAAAGTGTTCAGTCGGAGAGAAGAGTCCGTTTCGGCGAAGTGACGACTGCTCCTGAGCCCGACCCGTTGTCAAACAGTTCGGAAAACTTGAGGGCAGGGAGCTCCTCGCCCGGCCCTGCCCCGAAACCCGCATGGAGCAGCAAAATCAAAGCCTTCGCCATCGGCGAGGTAATCACCACTGTTCGCCATCTTACCCATACCTCACGGCTTCTTTTGATTGTGTTCGTCGACAACCCAACTACCCCACCCACTTGATCAAACACCGTCATCCACACTCATCCCTACATACCTACCCAATTTATGTTACTTACTCGATCGATAGTGATATTAACTTGCAATTTAACTTATTTTGCATGTAATATTTTATTTACCGTTCATCAATTTATGATTGTATATTTTATTAACATATTTGCCTTGGTTTTAACAACAGTTTACTGACTGCATGGGTGTTAACAGCCTGGAAAAGGGATTACAATGGCTTGTACATATCATGAGCTTATTATACTCACTAATCGTATTCACTTTAGCCGCCGATCTGAAATGCTGCCGAGCTTACTGTCGACTATCTGTTCACAGGCTTCCCCACCTCATTCTGGTAATTTTGTGAAAGCTTCTGTCAGTGATAAGAAGAAGTTCTTTGAGAGCGCGATGGAAGAAAGTCACAAAGCATCGCCCAAACCAGGTAAATAGCGTAAATCACGTGTACCTATACTTTATTTATAATCAGTGTTGTCAGCTCTTTTACTATTTTTGTGTCATGTTAGAAAGACTGCTAACTCTTATAAATAGTAAGTAGTTCAAACTACTTCAAAAGCTCAGAAAATGAGTACCTATTTTTCGTTAACGCGTTCAAACCTTTAACGTAGTCCCTCATTCAACTTATTTGAACAGGATATTAATATTTTTACAAATTTCGTATACAGTAAAAGACACAATTGATTGTATTTTTGTTATAAACAGAGAAAGTTTTCACGTTCCTATCGGCGGATGAGGTGGAGAAATTGAAGCAAGAAGAGGAAAGGAAGATGGCGTCGCTGTCGCGAGCCGAGCTCCGCTCGTGGTCCCCCGGGGAGGACCGACACAGCGGATACAGCTCGCACTCCGACGACGAGCCCTGTGAGAACGGACACAGGTAAACCTACCATTCGTATTCTTAACACATTGCGCGCCGGTGACACAGCGTATGTGATCAAAAAATTCTGACTCCTATGCCAATGGCATTTTAATAACGAACATTTTTGACACAAATGTTATGTCGCCGGCATAGTATAGCATAAGCAGTACAGGGAGCGAACGTGTTAAAATTCTAAGATGGCGTCTTAATTTGCGCTAACATAAGGACAACAAAGATTAGAGACATTTTAAGTTTTCCGAAAAATAAGCCTACACTGATGTCTTCTAGGTTTTGAGGTCTCTTCGTGAGCGCAGAAAGAGAAAAACCTTTTGGGCACCAATGACCGATGTTCGACGCAAGTTCAAAGTGAAAGACTGATATGAAAAGTCACGGTCCACAGAGCAACATAGCCCTAAGCCTACGTTTGAATGACAGTTTTTGTATTTGACGTGGCGCCGAAGGGTTAATTATACGTAACTAAAACCAGATTGAGTGGGATAATACATTGCGTCTTTCTGAATTAGAAACTAAACTAAAAATAAAGTATAATATGCTTTTCAGAAAAAAAATAAGGACAAACAGAGTCCATAATCCTTTGCCACGACAACAACGGTGAGTGGTGACTCCTGTAGTGATTCCGTCATGTCGCTCTATTCGCTCACATCTCGTACATCCATTCATTCATTATATCCTCATTTACATTATGTCCCACAGGACGGTACATGATGTACATCCTAGCCAGCATGATAGTAGGCATTTATAATGATGCACAAGCCCTTTTAGAAGACATTTCAATCAACTATATATTGTTCATATAAATCTTGATCCAACACTATGATCTAGACTATTCTAGACCAAGCACTCATTCATTCAACTCATCAACATCATCCTGTGATTGGAAGGTTGTTATTTTCTACTAAATATTGCAGTCCCTTACGTTCACTATTCCCAACCTTTATCAATCAACGTAACAAAATAACTTCGCTCATATCTTCTGTTACAATATCTATTTGTTTAACTAGAGAGCAAAGTAGATTTTTGTATCTCGTGTCTTTGAGTCCCTCACTGCGCTCAAGTTTATACAATTGAATCACTCGCTACGCTCATGATTCAATATTAGAATCTTGAGCGCAATGAGAGACTCGAAGACACGAGATACAAATATCTTTGCTCTCGTGTGATAAGTACATTCAACTTTTCACTTCAGCGGCGAGAACATTAAATTATAACGCAAAAGATTAAAAAAGCAACACTCACCAACACTTCTTGAGGAGTTAAAACATTGGCTTCGTTACTTGACTTACTCATATCAAACACAGTTTTTAGTTTAAGTTCTGTTTTATCTCTAAGAAAATGTACTTATATCAACTAACATTTGAAAAGTTCAATCTTGCTAACTTTTGAAAGAATATAAAGTGCGTTCTGAAACTATATCTTTTTCGTACACAATAAAAAAAAACTAATTGCAATAATAAAATACGACAACTATTGCTCTCTTCAATCTATTTTAAGAATAATGAAGTACTCATATGTTTAAAATACCTAATATTAGATTTATTATAGGTTTAATATTATCATACAAGTTTAACACGAGTTCCAATTTTATTTTGTATCCGAACGAGTTTTTCACTCCCGCTTTTTGGGGGCCTACTAGGCAGTATGGCTTAGTACTTTCGCCTGTCCACAAGGACTAAAATAAAAAAAAATAACAAATTGAGGGCCTTACTACGAAGGTTTCTAAGTCGAATGACGAATCGGTATATTTTATATCTATCTCTTTTTTCGGTAACGGAATGAAAGCGACGGATGTAACGAAGTTTGAATATTCAAAGTTTGTATTACACCCCGCAGTTTGAAAAGATGACCTGCGACTTAGCAACGATATGGAAAATTAAAAAGTTGTCTCACTCTCGCAGCAAAATTGCATTTTGCTCACTAGTTTCAAGTAGCAAAACCGCCATGTTCGAGCCGCTGAGGTGAAAAAGAAATATCGGCATCCTTAATTGCCTCCGTTACGCATGATCCATAGGGGCAAATCGTTTGTGGTTCCAACTTTTTAGGGTTCTGTAGCCAAAATGGCAAAAACGGAACCCTTATAGTTTCACCATGTCCGTCTGTCCGCAGCATAGCTCAGTGGACTCTGATCTCATACTAGAAATTTGGTACAGGTATTTATATTAATCATGCCAACAAAGTGGTACAATAAACAAACACCAGAATTTTTTTTTTTTTCGGGTACCTGGTGAAGTGGGGATGTTTTTTTTTATTTTTTGTAATCCTATAATGTGGGGTATCATTGAATAGGTATCTTAAAAACAATAAGCGTCTTACAAAAAAGTTTTTTCTAAATTCAATATTTTCGGAGATAATCGCTCCAGAAGAAAAAAAATGAAAAAAATCGTGAATAGTGGGCTTATAGAATACTTTAAAATAAAACTATTTCAAACATAATCGGCCCAGCCGTTTTTGAATAACTACGGAACCCTACACTGAGCATGGCCCGACATGCTCCTGGCCGGTTTTTTCAATTACATTGTTATTTCACAGTGCATCTACGGGCGGCGTGAGTCCGTCGGCGAAGTCGCGCAGGCGCGCGGGCGGCGCAGACGGAGAGGACCCTGCCGCACGCGCAGCCAAACGTGCCGCGTGGCGCGCGGCCAGGCTACGCTCGCTCGAGCAGGTAATTGATGCTATACAATTATGCTTCTAGAAACATTTGGAGACAATTTCGAACCGTCGCATTAACCATCAATGTCATGATCATGACGTCATTCGAAACAGCTTCGTAAGGCCCATGGTCCTACCTGTGGGACTTACTGACGAAGAGCAAAAAATTTTTTTCAATTAGAACATTTGGTTTGACTTCAATTTTCGGAAAAACTGAATTAAAATTTCTTTCCTGTTGAATAAGTAGAAATTACAATGTAAAATTTTGGATATTTCTCTTGTGTGGCTAGGCCTTAGGGTTGAGCAAGCACTGCACTGTACAAACAGCAACACAGCTAGGTATACACTTCAGAAATTGGAAATATTGCATGAAAGAGAATCACACTTACAGTCACATGTCAGTTACATAGGAATGTTGAGCCACTTGCGAAAGGATGCAATTTGGTCGTGTAATATTATGGGTTCGGGTATTTTTCGTTAGTAGGCACGATCGCGACATTTCCAATGGTCACCGATGATATGTCATCTTTGTTGCGTCAAAATTTCAGTATTTGAAAACTAGTTGACATAATAATAAAGATTCCTTCGTCTACGAAAATTAAGAATTAGCTATCGGCCATTATTAGGCGCTAGATGTCGTTGTTCCTAGTGGAAACTGGATAACGACAGTTCTTCATAGATTTGTCTAAAACCGTTCAGCAATTTATTAATGTTTTTACGAGGTCAACAAGAATTTATTCATGAATGTAACAAAAAATAAAAACCATATAAAAAAAAAGTATATTTTCTTCAAATCGGATGCCATGATTTATCTAACATTAATAGGCGAGGTATTTTTTCAAGTCAAGATATTTTTACAAATAGCCATGTTATCGGGCAATTTTAAATTATTTTTTCCATTGACAGAGACAAATGCTATTGCTGTCTTTATTATCATTCGTCACATCTCTTAGTTGACGTTAGTTGAATACTTATGTAACCTTTGTGGAAATAGGGTAGATAGACGTTTGACAGTCTACCTATAATCCTTTAATCTGTCAGTAGCTATACAAATGTTTAATAGAGACTTGATAGTTTCTGGCTGAAATTCTAACTTTGAAAAAATATCTGACAGTGACAGCAGTTGAAAGGAAAATGAACGAAAATTTCTACATAGCTGCTTAGCAGTCAAATTACCGGCTCTGAAGTTAGATTGACGTCTCCAGGACTAAAGCGGATAGCGGATGTTATATATAACGTAACTATAGTAACGTCAGCTTCCGGAAAATCAATCATCAATCATTGGTTAAACGTTTTTGTTATTACGTAACCATGGTAATGTCACCTTCTGAAGAAACAGCGAGCGATCATTGGTTAACCGTAGCAAGGCCGGCTCCATTGGTCAGCAGAGTTCGGCAGAAGTCGTGATACCAGTCTCATAAGATTTCGGAACCCGATTTGTATTATTCGACCAAGTTGCGAACAATCAACATTCCCGTGTATTATTTAATTTGAAGTTGACATAATATAAATATATTTATCTCTTTCATTTTCTCTCTGCTCTGTCTTTAATGGTCAGTTAGGAGTGTTGCTGTTTGTACTTACATGACAAGATATGAGTCATTATCATCCATCTATACAGATTTTATTAAGATTTAGATTCATACTTAAATAAGTTAATTATGAATGCTACAATTATTAGCGACTACCTATTAGCACCAACAAGATGTTCTTACTGGTCAAATTATAATGATACTATCAGACTATCACAAAACAGTATTATTTTTAATTTAATTGCATCTGTACTCCTCTCTACGCATTATGTTTGCTACTTTAACATTGACACCATGTTATTTTTTTTTCTCAGGAAGCAATTGAATCACAAAAAGTAATAAAAAGCATGGTCGGCCCAGCCTCTGAGATCATAGGAGAGGTTCCTTCGAGAGATAAGTCTCCATCCGAGGTAATTATCTGATGTTATTGATCTGATAACTGTGTTGTCCTATTAACTAATGCACAGTCAAAATCATTAAATAAATTTCTAATATCAAAAGGACCATTTGTGTAACTAAGCCTTCTGGGACAAAATATCATTTTTTTTTCATATACATGCTTTTACCAATTTTTGATTTTGACTCTGCTAAGGAAACCAATGTATTGATGGATAGAACGATTAAAACGTATTTCCAAGTCACAAATTCACATGTATAAACATATGTTGATATAATATATCGTTCTCTCCAAAACTAATTTCGAATGTGTTGTAATGTAACCCAAATAATTGTTTGTCTGTAACTTTTAACATCCAGTTATTAACACTAATGATTTGCTGGTGTTTCATAGAAGAATGCATATCGTTGGAATGAATTGTCCATCCATACTGAATGATATCCATTAAAACATGCAGTCATTAATTAGCACTATCCAAATTAAAATAGAATACACACATTTACCTAAACCCATTTACCTCTTGAAAAACATTACTGCTACGCCCTATGGTAATCCAACTTGTACCCATTTACTTAAACTAACATTTTGTGATCGTATTTTTATGTGGGCGGGAACCAATGTGTTGCTTCGCTGGCAATGTTGTCCGTTCTTCTGGGATGTGTATGTCACAATTGGCTTTACAAATTATAGAAATGGCCCCTGCCACGTATCGCGTTACGTACAAAACCGGGGCAGATACTTGCCGTGAAGGAGAAGGAAAAACTGTTAGACGAGCGCATTACCTTCCGCTCGGAGGAATACGTGTGTCCGGCCACCGGCGAGACTAAAGTGCGAACCGTCGAGTACATTGAGAAAGTCATTGAGAAAGAGGTACGGTGTCGTCGCGACTGTACATTCCGCTACACTAAGTATACAAGACGCTGTACACATGCAACGCCGTATTTTGCGTGTATTGGTTTTTATTATTATATCTGTTTTTTTTTGTATATCTTAAAACGCTTAGCTTTCTACGTGCAATTACCTGTAATAGAGATGACGCGACGCGACGCTCGACTTTGACTGCAACTGATTTACTGCATACTTTATTACTGATAAAACGACCGATATGATGGACTGACAAGACAATCGTGTAAAAACACCTGATAATTTTACTGTAAATCTAACGGGGCGGTCTATGTAAAATAAACGCACACTTCGCACTCGTGAAACACCATAATTTGAACCTAGACAACCGTAGATAGACACGTTAACAAAACTCACAATACCTAAATTTTAATTTGATGTGGTTATAACAAGCTTCACTCAAATATCCTTGGCTTTATGTGTCAACCTGCTAGCTACTGTATTTTTCTTATATTGGCCAATAAATGTATTTGCATTAGTAAAATTCAAAATTTTGAGCATGCTTTCATTAAGCCAGTGATAATAATTATATCGTATAGGATTGTTCGGAAGGAACTCGAAGGAATTCAACTGCTTGCGCATTGCTGAAGTCATAATAAACTGAATTGAATTAAACTGTATATTTTATACATTAAACGATATGTTGTACTCTAAACACGAGCAGCTATAGGTATCTACAATGTTAAATCCTTCGGATTCCTCTCGAGCGCCCTGTTATATACGTAATAATTTATTTCTGTGGTTGTTCTTAAAATATGAAGTGTATTGCATCGTATTGAATTATTGAAATCTATATTTGTTTATTGTCATTTATATGTTTTTGTTATATAGTGTGAGTCTTTGTAGTATAAACATAAATTATTACCTTTCTCAATTCGAACTTTACCTGATATCGCACCAAAAGTGAAAGACTCAGGCTTTATGAGATTATATTATACATGTTTCCACTTGTCCTGCATGATACTTCAGCATGGCATGATAACATATTGATGATGTATGTTTTACCAGGCGATACCTGGATTCTAGTCACGGAATCATCACCCCGATCAATGGTTTGTTGTGTTCTATAAGATTTTAGTTAACTTTTTTATGGTTGCTTGGGGATGCTGGTTAATTAGCTTATTGTTTCTCGGCTAAATAAAATTCAGATGTATTCTGTAGGTACACTAATTTTTATTATTCGTATATTAATATTGTTATTTTAGCGTGGCTTAAATTAGGAAAAAAGTATCTGGTGTGCCTCTGGTAATCATTAAAATTTGCATGTCGTTTTGTGTTGTTTGATGTGGTCGAAATTAAAATCATGCATTTCCATCATCATTATTACTGATTTCATAAATTCATGTTTCATTCAAATTAAATTTGGTTGATAATTATTATCGTTCTTAACATAGTAGTTTGGTAATGTTTTTAACAATTTTTATCTTTGATTGTAGCATTGTGAAATAATCATTCTCATTTCTTATTCCTTTTTGTGTTTAACAAATGATTTACAAGATACCAACCAATCCCATTGGATTTAAACTAATCAGCGATCCATCAAAGTAGCTAACAAGAGGAGTAATATTGATCGACCGTCTCAGTAGAATAAAATGTGACAATTCTCAGGTGGAGACGACGCAAGAGAAGATAATATCGTTGGAATTGACGAGTAGTCCCGGCAGCGAGACGGCGCCGGGCGAGGTGGGCGCAGACGTGAGCCTGGGCGAGGGCGAGCCCGACGGCGACGGGTCGCTGCAGCCCGACATCGTGCAGGTCGTCAACCCGCTGCTCGACGGCGGCGCCGGCCGCGTCACCGCCATACCCGTCGGGCCGGCGCATCGGCTCACCGCCTACACCGAGACCGACCAGTAGACCCCACCCTCATCACACGAAGAACCGCGAACTATTCTAATTTTATTTTACACGACTCGACTCCCGGTCCACCGGCCGGTGTAGATTTCTTCAAACGAACGAACGGATTATGATTACTATGACGCGCGTGTTTCCATCCTAGCTTTGTATTGTAACTGTGATAATAAGTTAAATATTCCACCGACTTCTTGTTGAGGGTCTCTTGAAGAAATCGACCGGCGTCGCTTATTCGGATCACAATTTTTATTTTTTTATTTTATTTTTGCGACGGAGATTGCTAGACGTATAGTTTATGATAGGTATCTTCTATTTTGATATAGTTTATACTTTGAATACTTTATGTATTTAATATTAATTAATTTTCATTCCGTGCAAGTTTTTAAATGTTTGACTTCTTGAATACGCTATTAGGTATTTATTTTTATGTTGAACTGTACCTGTTAAGTGGTATTTGTTAGGGGACTTCATGGAATAATTTTGAGCGGCCAGCCTGCTCAGATCACGCCATTGTGACGACGCAACAGAATACGTCTTATAACCTGTATTACACTGTCAGTATTACTGTGAATATTAATATAGTCAAAGATTGTTGCGATACGCATCAGTTTTTACGTGATACTGCTTCAATGTTCGAGTGACAATGATAATACTGACAGTGTAACAGAGTTCATACCGGCGAGCCACAGATAAAATATCCATCTTCTCTTCTTATACCAATTCAATATTTTAAATTTTATTTGTGCAGTGTTATTAATGCAGTATTTGTGTTTAGCGTTGTCGTAGTATTTTTATTGTAAGTATAAGTTTTTAGTTCATATCTATGTGGTGCCGTTATTTCTCAAAAGGTATTAATGTTGTAATGTTAAAATGAATTTGTGATTTGAATTAAATGCATTTTATTTTGTGTCAATTATAAGCTCTGCCAATATAATAGTTGGTCAATTTAAATTCCAAGTCGGTATCGTATTTCATAAAACTTGATATTTGATAATTTTTACTGGGGTTGTAACTTTAGTCAGCCAGGGGAACATTTTATAAATCTTTTGATTGGCGTTTACTGGCAATGTATTATCAAAGGTTTGGATAATGCGTATCCATTTTTAAAATTTATCTGTCTATGTTATATCATTAATCTCAAGTTGTATATTCCGCAAATGACTGTATGAAATATAATAGTATTGAGTATTTAATGGGAGATGTATCGTATTGGATAGATTTTGGATGTTTGAATGAAATGTTTCTATGTGTGCCCTTTATACCTTTTTAAGGTTCTCTAGTGGTAAATGAATTGTAAACTAATGAAAATATTGTATGTTTGTCCCAATTAAATGGTTTAATATATATTTTAATAAAACATTCTTGTGTATCATTAACAATATATTTAAAAGTGTATATTTTAACTACATTTTGGCAGGGATTATCCCCCTATCCATATTTTACTAAAAACAAAATAACGACTTATAAAAATATATTTTATTTCTTCGGAGCGATGATACCCTCCAGTTGTGCCTGTAACATAAGGACATAGGATTAGTTTCTTATCGCAAAACCATTTCGCCGCTATAATTACCTACTCAATCTCGTATCTGCAACACTCATATCATATGAGAGCAGTTCTCAAAAACTTTGTACACAATTAAGACAGATTGACAAATGACTGCTTAATTTTCCTATTTTGTTACAAATGTTTTACAGGATTATCAATATTTTTGTTAAATATTTCGCATAATTAAGAAAACCCACCCACAGCTTATAGCATAAATAAGCATCCATCATTTAAAAAGTTGGTAACATAATAGGAAAACGGTAGCTCGCGTATTTAGCGCTAATAATTGTGTACAAACTTTTTGAGAACTGCTCATGATGGAATAAGCACCCGTATTGAAAGTGGGAGAAAGGTGACATTTCCATGAATTGTTTGCTGTAGATCCAAGGTTTAAGAAGTATAGCGACGATTTATTAATAAACATACCAGGATGCTTAGCCAAGATGCCAATCGCTAGCGCTTAGTAGCGTAACGTAGTTTTCCCTCTCTGTCACTCTTTCACATTAGTGCGACAAAAACAGTTAGCTGCGATTAACGATGAAGCGCTAGCGATTGGCAACTTGGCTAAGCACCCAGGTACGGAGGTAAACCATTTAAAGCCGTAATTAAACCTGTGAGTTCTTAACTTCGTAAGTTTTAAGGACGGGGCTATACTAAGGAATGAGATAGTGATATTCATTCCTTAGTATAGCTCCGTCCCTATAACTTAGAGCGGCCGTACACCTGTGAGTTCTTACCTAAGTTACAGGGACGGAGCTATACTAAGGAATGAGAGGTGAATATCACTATCTCATTCCTTAGTATAGCCCCGTCCCTATAACTTACGAAAGAATTTACAGGTGTACGGATGAGCTTACGTATGAACTTACAGGTGTACGAGCGCTCTTAGGGACTGCACTTCCATCTTCAGATAATACGCGTCGCGTCTACATTTAGTTAACCATATACAGCCTATTGGTAACTCTGCGTACTTACCATCCATTATCTCTATTACGTAAGTTCAACAAAAGGCAACTGAGTGAAATTTGCATGCGACATTGATTGCGACCATGTCCGACTGATCACTGTGATACCTAATTCTCGGGGTAGTCTGGTGGACGTACTAAGCAATCGATGAATGGGGACTGTTAATATAAAAAACTCTTATCCTACTTCTAAGAATAGATATATGGTAACTGAACCAGTCAGCACAAAGGGTCTCTCAAATCTATCGACGCAAAAATTCAATAAAAAAATATATGGCGGTGATTCGGCGCGATGTTTGCTTTAATATGCGAAAGCATCGATAAGTTTGGGGAGACCCCTAATGTAGGTGCCTACTTGTGAACCGGACTACGTTTTTCAAAGCTAGGAGCTCTTACGGTGTGTCACTTCTGCAATGTGAGAATCTATGTCGTAAGCGACATAATCTTACCTTCACCAGGGCATTGGTCCTCAAACCCTGAAGAAAGAATAACGGCAGATACTCGGTAGCGCGGCCGCTTAACATCCCATTTCCAAAACTGCACCGTCTTACCTTGAGCTGGGCATTAGTCTTCTTCAAAGCGAGGAGCTCTTCTTGGTGTCTCTTCTCCTCGGCAGCACGAAGCTCGGCAGCGCGGCGCTCCAGCTGTTCTGTCTTCTGCTTCAGCTCCGCACAGGTCTTTTCGAGAGCTGAACGCTCCGCTTCCAACTTCGCCACTTGCTCCATCAGGTCGGATTTGCCTTGTTCTGACTGTTTAACAATTGCAAAATGAGAATGTTATTAATGGTTACGAGTAAGTCCCGATGTAGAGTGGACTCTAGTTCTTCAACCTAAAGCAATTTTAATCGTGCCGTGTGGTGACGGCAGTAAGAATACATTTGTCACCACCCCAACTCCTCCTGCGGGTGACGTTTGATTGAAGTGTCACTTAACCATTATTTGATAAAACATTTTGATGGGCAGCTGCGTCAACATAGTGGACACATTACTGCGATCGCCAATCCGCTTGCCCAGCGTGGCGATTATGGGCATTTACCTCCTAATGCGTCCATACGCATAGTTAATAGGAGAGGTAGGCCTCTCCTATTAACTGGTGTCCAGCGGACTATCATAGGCTGATGATGATGATGAATTTTAATCGTTGTCAACAGACCGTGAACAGTTATTTTGAATATCTCCAATAATCTACTTCGAAATAATGAGTTAATGACGACGATTGTTGGAATATTACGATGCGAAGTGAATAACAAAAACATACGGCATATGAATTACCTGAAGAGCTTTCCTCATACCGAACGCGATTGAACTACAGTACAATGTCTGATACGCTTCCATGGTGATTCTGGCTTCATCGCGAACTCTTAGAAGCAGCAGTCCTCGTTCACCGCAGTTTATTGTTACCTGGAAGTAAGATAATAGTGGATTTATAGATACTCCCTCAAATCATCTCGAACATCGACGAACATGTTACTTTTTGATCTCACCACATAAGGGACACTATTATTTGTCACTACTGTATTTGTCATTAGGTCCGTACCGTACCTAGGTATACCTAGGCTGGTAAAAGTTCAACAGCGCACATGTGACGCCGCTGAATTATAGGCGTTGCATGATAGGCTGCGGTAGTTCCTTGCAATAAGGGATCAATTACAGCCCACGAGTACCTACCTATTTACAGACTGAACTTTTTTTAGTAAGAGATAAAAGACAGTTTTTTTACGTTTATTTATTTAGTTGTAATGTAATATAGGTATACCTACATGTAATTTATTAACGACATAAGCTTGTTTACTACCGCTATGGTATTAAGAAAAGTAGGTATGCGTTCGCTTGGTAAAGTTGGTAACCTGCTGGTGATCGTAACTCGGTACATACCTACCTACCAAAAGCCATGGAACTACTTTGAAGCTATTAGTTTGTTGTACCTGTCGTATGAGTTCATCGAAGCATTGCGTATATAGTTGCCGACGCACTGGGCATATGCCAGTCTCTCGAGCCTGTCGTTGCTGCAAACGAGTGTCCAACATTTCTTGCAGGTTGATGACGTCCAGTCGCGTCGCTGGCGTCGAAGAAATCTGGCAATATGAGGGATGTTTGTGTAGCAATAGATATCATCAGGCTCCCTGTAGGTTTATAGTTTAGGTTTAGGTATACAAGTAAGTATCTAATAATAATATGTCCTGGGCCCTATCCCACAAACGTTACAATTGTAAATTACAATTTACATATTACATATATGTAGATAATACAAGCGAGCGTATCACAAAAATTACATATTACAAATTTGTATCGGAAAATTTCTACAAATATGTAATTGTAGTGATAAATTTACAATTCGGTGTATCACAAAACTTTACATATTACAAGTGGTTTTCCGGGAAAATTTACATATTTGTAGTCTACAATTGTACGTAAAAGTTTTGTGTTACGATGAATTGTAATAAAATGCGTACAATTTTGTAGAATTGTAGCTACAAATCTACAATTCTATCACCGCGTGTAAAAAGTACAATCTGATTACAAGAGTTCCATTCTACCTTTATTGGAGACCGTTCCCTGACGCTATCATTTTAGGAGACAGCGGGTATAAAAATGGTTGCTGACCCCAAACATACCCGTACAGATACCAATAAATGCAGCATTAGTACGATTTTTACGAACTTTTAAATCGATGAGACGGATGGTTGAAAAATCGCTGGGGATTTTAAAGGAAAAGTTTCCATGTTTGAATCATCTAAGACTTCAACCAAAAAATGCAAGCATGGTTATTTTAAGTTGTGTAATATAGAAACACGTTTAGGTCACAATACTATTCAGATGATCACAAACTGTGAACAAGATGAAGATGAAAACATCTAACAAAATCATACTGATGACAATCATGGAGACGTGAACGCCATTGAAGTATTCCGTGCTGTAATTGAACACTTCAACTGACACAACTGGAAAGCTGTGTTGTGTTGTGTATTGTGTATACGAGGACATCTTGTGAACATTCATACATTCGCCTAAGAGAGCTTAAGACGAGATAAATAAGGGCGATTCGTGACGAGAACAGTAGGTACTCGTTTCTCCAAACCATGTTCAATATATTTTCACTTTTTCTAACTGATTTGTAATCTCTTTTCATTTCTGTATTTTTACATCATGGGTTAAAGTATTGCTAAATAAAATCTCTTTATTCTCTAAAATGAGATTCAAAACCGTTATTTTATCTTGTCTTTAAATTGCACAATAGGAGCCCAGAAAATATCAATCATGAATTAACACAGAAACTTGGAAGGTATTTTTACCGCTTTTTAAATGGTATCAAACTACCCACAACATAAAAGAAGTTCCTTGTCGAAGAAATTACTGCAAATACAATTCTACATATACAAACATGTAATCTACATATTTGTTAAATTTACAAATTGTAATAAATACAATTTTACATATTACACAAACATGTAAATTGTAAACTACATTGACACACCACCCATGCTTTGTGTTACGGTGATTTGTAATGCATATAATTGTAGAATACAGACTTGTCGCTTCTACATAAGTGTAATATTTGTGGTACGTTTTTATGTAAACAATTCTACAAATTTGTCACATTTTACATATGTAAAGTTTAGTGGGATAGGGCCCTGGCCCCAATTTCACCACATTGACAAGTGCTACAATTGTAAATTTACTGTTTCTCCAATCGGGGGCGTCTATAGGCTATACAGTTACCGCTTACCATCGGAAGGGCCGTTTGCCACCAACATAAAATGTAGTGCAGGAACAAATAAATCAGCAGTAAATAACTAGTTTCTTGTGAAGCAAAATTACAATTGTCACAAAAATCACGACAATTGTAGCGAAATGCCGACGTAAGCCGAACCTGCTGTCAAGATTTAACGAAAATTGTACTAAACCTGCAACAATTGTCACGGGTGTCGGAAATAAAAAAGTAGTTTATTAACGATACAATAACGTTATTAGTAATAAATTTCCGTTGGTGGCAAACAAGCATATGGGCAGTCCGATAGTAAGCGGCAGCCGTAGCCTACGGAGGCCTGTGACGTCAGTCAACAGTGATATTTTACAATTGTCACACTTGTAATTATGGTGAAATAGGCCACTGATTGAATCAACTGCAGCCGTTTCTCGGTCGATATCTGAAATGGTTTAGTTATCTGTCCAAACAATCTTCAGTAAGTTAGATACGGATTTTCCTGGTAATCTAGTTTTAGTTATAACTCTACTAATATAAGTGTAGGCTTGTAACACCCAGATGTGCACTGTTATACCTACGTAGTATAAAGAACTGTCTAATTGTAGCATAGTTTACCTTTTGAGTCCAGATTTGACCCTCTTCTTCCCATTCTTTCGGTGGGAGGATAGCGTTCAGTATTTCTTCAGTTTCTCTTTTAGCCTCGGTAGGGATGCAGGGTTGTGCAGCTGCAGCACTCACGCCCGCTGGCTATTTTAATGCAAAATATATTTATGAGACCTACTCATAGGTAAAGGTGAAAGTAATTATTGGATTTTTATTTGAATTTTATATTGATTTCCTATAGTAATTATTAATTTATTTATGAATTCTAACATTTTTACTTCTTACGACCTCAGGAATACGAAAGAGTCGTCAAATAGTGTCACTTACCGTCGGCTCAAGCTTTTTGGTAACCAATACTGGGTTATCATATCGAATCAACGTGTCCTCTGCAGATGCGGAAGCCCTCTCAGCCATCGTTGATTAAGTATCACTATATTACTTTTCGAGAAACCTTATTTTGAAACAACTAGGGAGCGATGCGCATTGACGTAAATATTTTGACAGGGATGTGATGGAAACCATAGCAACGGCTTTAAGCTTCAGTAGGCATAGTACAGTCATGTACAAAAATATGTGTAGGTACTACTAGCTACCGAGGTGTATGAAGTTTATAGCTTATTCTTATTCTCGTAAGGCCCATGATCCTACCCGTAGTACTCTTTAACATCGAACAAATTTAAAATCTATTTAATTAGAACAGGGTCGCATTTGTTTTGACTCATAAAATGTTCAGACAGGATTTTTACTAGGGGAATAAGGTTCAAGTCGTCGATTGACATTGACAACCAAAACTGGCTATAAAATCTGTCACTACAATATTGAATCAGAACTGAGATAGGTACGAGCTTTATTTTTATTCGAAGAGTATCTAACGCTTACTCTCGGATACTAGTAGGGCTGCCAACTGTCCCGCTATATGCGGGACGTCCCGTTTCTGGGGCCCTAAAGTATAAGTCCCGCAAAGGGTCCGCGCGGGACGCCGATTGTCCCGCTTTTCAGGGAATACTAAACTGGAAATACTAAAAAAAAAATATGAATACATTAATGAGAGCAATTTAAAATTGAATGTACCGAGACGTCCGCGAGCGTTGTCGTCTACATATCACGGCGTCTAAAATGCGTCTAAGAGCTGCACCTCTCCGCGTCGTTTTTGCTGACCAGTTGCGACTTCGTCGAATCTCCTCACGAGTCGTTGTATAGACCAATAGCTATTTAGACCAGCTGCTACTTAAAAAATCATCTAGACCAGTTGCTTTTAGGCGAGTTGATAAGTACACGAGTTGCGAATTAGACAACCTATGTTTGCCCCATAGACAAGTTGCTTTGTAGACGCCGTGATACTAACAACGCGAGCACTGTGCTCTGAACGTGTATAACTGCCAAAATGTGAATAATTGCGATGGGTGAAATAGGTGCATCTAAGTTGAACCGATCTGAAACTAAGCATTGTTTTTAAATGTTAATGCCATAAAAATATTATGCTTTGTAATAAATGTTTTTTAAGTTGTCTATTTTTATGTTTTTTAGTTGTCTAACTTTATCGTCGTAACTTTTATAGGAAAAAACGGAACCCATAATCCTATTTGCTCTGAAATTACTAGACAGAATAGATATTGAGGTAAAATTTGGCACACATGTGTAAATGAGAGACCCAACGATGGACGTGGAACGTAAATGAATGAACTTTAAATTAATTATTAATTTAAGGAAATTCTTAAACAAAAAATGTTTTGCAAACTCATTCAAATAGAGGGCTTAGTGTGACGATATCAATTTTTTTATTGTATGATATGTAAATAATATTGACGTTATATAAAAAAATAGGCGAAAATGACCACCTCCATCCTTCAAACTTACAGGGCTTAATACGAGTATTTGGTAAAAAATACAAAAAATAGTTCCTTACGTATATAGTTTACAGGAAAACTCGTAAGAAGTCTGTCATATTTTTTAATATTTGTTGCTACGGTACCCTTTGTGCACGAGCCCGGTTCGTATTTGGCCGGTTTTTATCATTTAATACACTTTCTCATACGTCCCGCATTTTTTTGTCAAGTCCCGCAAATTATTCGCGAATGTACCGCATATTTGTGATCTTTAGTTGGCAGCCCTAGATACTAGTGTCAAATTACTATGAAATTTTGACATTACTATCTGAGAGTAGGTAAATAAATAAAATAAATAGATAAATATCTTGGTACGTCTTACACAAATCGACTTAGTCCCACGGTAAGCTCAATTAAGGCTTGTGATGTGGGTACCAAGCCACGATATATACAGGGTGGCCCATTCAAATCGGTCAGTATGGGAAAGACTGAAACTATAAGACATACGAAGATATGTTCTTAGGAACTATGTCACCGATTTTGATAAAAAGAAAAACTGCATTCATACATTTGAAAAATAAAATGTACCCAGCCAGGGAATCGAACCCGGTTGTTTTGAAAAAAATAAACATACACTATTTCTATTCAGATATCGTTTGTGTAGGTCTTAAGCGGTAAATGTCTCTAAGAAACATGATGTCTAAAATGAATGAAATTCATTGTTTTCACGTACTTAAATTTATTTTACTAGGTGTTTATTGTGTAAATCTTAAGAAAAAAAAACTTTTTTCTTTCATATTTATCAACGCAGTTTTTCTTATTATCAAAATCAATGACATGGTTCCTAAGAATAAATCTTCGTATGTCTTATAGTTTCAGACTTTCCAATACTGACCGATTTGAATGGGCCACCCGGTATAATAGATAGATACATATAGATACTTAAATACATAGACAGCCATGCCCAAGGAACAAATATTTCTGATAAATAAATACACAAATAATGCCCTCGCCGGGATTCGAACCCGGAACCTCCAGCTCAGGATCACTACCAACTAGGCTACGGAGGCTGACAAAATATCATAGATTGTATAATTACGTAGGTAAGCGTTATTCTTCGAATTAAAGTTTGGTCCAATCGACCCTTAGTGAGTTTAATTGGCAAGTGACGGAATACCTACAGGTGACAACATATTTAGGTAGGTAGGCGACCGTACTCAGTCCCTGAACAGGTGCCTACTGCCTTCCATGATGCACAAAGCCCATGTAAGAAAACCATATTATATTTTTATGCAATAGTACAATCTACTCCAACTATTAAAATCGAGGTCTATCAATTTCTGCTGCGGCTTGTATAATTATGTAGGTAGCAGGTAGGTACTTACTTAGTTGAAATATTTAGAAAGTAATAATCACTTATCTACGAGTAAACGCCGGTGAAAGCTTTTATATTTATTAATCAATATTAGAGAACATTTTTACACAAATCAACATAGCCTCATGGTAAAACCAATTCAGGTTCGTGTTGTGAACTAGTTAGACGACGACGGTATGCCAGTATTCTTTTCTCAGGAATCTTACGCAGAGACAGTACGCCAAAAATAACGTTAACCATTTTGGACTTTATTACAATGGAATAGGCTCCAAAAGTGTTACACTATTATGTTTGGCTGATGGGACGGTAACGGAAATCGGGATAGGTAGGTAACCGGTTTGGAAATAAAGACTGAATATAAATTTTACTATTTATTTATTGAGGTGTTCTTAGTGAGGTGCATGTGAAATTCCCATCAATTTATTTTTCGCGTTTTATGTGCAATTCTGAATGCCCCTGTATGTACAAATGGTTTAATCTTTATTATGTAAATTAGATTAAGGACCAGGGTCGCGTTTTATAAAGTTACAATTTACAATTTCGCTGTTTGCCTCTCTTTCTAGCAAATATGTGAGTGCGTTAGAGAAGCAAACAGCGAAATTGTAAATTGTAACTTTATAAAACGCGACCCAGGGCGATTTTGATATGCATTACTGATATAATGCACCAATTGCACCATGCATGCCACCTTAGGAACTAAACAATGTAAAAATATTATACACTAATAAGATCACTATTACAGTAAATATCGTCTTAAACAAGGAATGAAGCGTAAAGGCTGCATCAGCCACAATATTTCCAGTCATAACATTCCTTCGATTATAATGACACTAAATAATATAAAAGTATTATTAACAGTCTTTCAAACACCGTAATTCCGTACAACTCAGACGAACCATAATTAAACTGTTCCATCAGTTAAAGAAATTTAATCATGACTAATACCAATGAGTATTGCTAGTAGAAGAGTAGTAAGATTCGTACTTTTAATTTGACAGTTGATATGGCGTCCTATGACGCGATATTCGTATTAACTATTTGCCACACCACTCATTGAACATCAGGAATCAACTTGAAAGCACAAATTCAGACATCCAACTCTTCCACCGCTTATCACCACGGTATTAGTTCACAATCGCGGTCGTTTTCATTGCGAGTCACTACTGGAACTGGAGCTGGAGTCGGTGGACATGACCTCGACGTCCTCCTGCGCCGGCGCATCCTTGGCGCGCGCGTCGATGGCCACCGAGTTGCCGCCTCCCACCGACATATGCAACTCGCCGGTTGGATGCCACGTGAACTGGTTGCTTGCAGTTGCTGGAACTTAGACACAAGGCGTTAGACTGGCGACAACTGTTCAGTAAATTAAAAATAAACCGATTTCTCCAAGATCCCATCATCAGACCCCGACTTGGAGCCAACGGGACTACCTCGGTTTATTCAGAAGTCGGTAAAAAAAAGAATAATTGAAATCGGTTGACGTATCGAATTAATCGTCCATTTGTCGTGCACATAATTAATGCAAACTTAAGACATATATGGTTTTATCATGGATGTCATTGTCAGAACTGGGCCAAATTTAAATGGGACCAATCGGGAAGCATCAGCTTTTAAATAAAAAAAGAATTATCAAAATCAGTTCACCCAGTCGAAAGTTCTAAGGTAAACAAACATTACAAAAAAAATAGTTAAATTGAGAATCTTCTCCTTTTTTTGAAGTTGGTTGAACTCATTTATAAATTAGACACTTGCCGCTTATTTTTACTAAACTATTTGCCATATAACAAACTCACACAAACAAAACATATTCATAAAATTAGCTTTTATAAATATAATGTAACTTAAATATGGAATGAAACTGCATGTAAGAGCGCTCGTACACCTGGGGCCCATTTCTCGAAAGCTTGTAACTTGTATTACAAGCGGAAGTCCTTATCTAATGAATAGTGTCAAAAAGAGACTTCTACTTGTATTACAAGTTACAAGCTTTCGAGAAATAGGCCCCTGTAAGTTCTTACGTAAGTGATGAGAGGTGAATATCACTCTCTCATTCCTTAGTATAGCCCCGTCCCTATAACTTACGTAAGAACTTACAGGTGACCTAAGCTCCAATTGTATTTGGCTTTCGTAGCAGTGCAACTTGAGGTGTTAACTATGAATTATTAAACGAATTTTAATCAGTTGAGTCACTTATTAATTGACTGGTGCATTGTGCAAGACAGCATTGCAATGAGGGATTAATGTGCTTTGTGACGTGTAATAACCTATTGTGCTATTTTTATTACTTTACACAAGCACTTCTTGTATATTTTATTATTTATTTATAAAGCCCTATTTATAAGTAAATAATAAAATATACAAGAAGTGTTATGAATAATTGAACATATTAGGTAGAGTAGTAGTATTCGTTTGTTTTAGATTTAAAATCTCTGGGTTCAGTATTCAATACACTGGCATTTGCCTATGAATAATTATTTTCTTTACATATATGTAATGTATGCACATATGTTATTTAATATTATTTTGTCATTTTGCTCACAAGGGTAATGAAATACATTGTATGCATGACAGTTGGTAAGCAGATTATGATACTCAAATAATTAAAGTGACTCTTGTTGGTCATATCATACTTACCTCCCTAGATTCACCATGTAAGTACTATTATTAAGGGTTTTATCACACACTCTAACTTGGTTTTATAACAATTGAGGAAAGGGCTTGTCCATTAATCACGTCATACGACTTTGGTCTATTTTGGACCCCTCCCTCGAGTTTGAGTAAAGCTTGAATAATATTGGATTCCGTAAGCCAATCATAATAATATCAAAAGAAAATATAAAATTAATAATCATTATAATTGTTAAGCAGTTTGCCTTGAAACTGTTGATCTAACTAATAATTACCTATATCTAAAACATTAAGGCAAACTGCTTCAGAAGAAATCTGAAATGTATTTTAGTTTCAAGAACGTAATACATAAAAATCAAAACAAATATTTCTGACATCATTATGTATATAATGGCTCAAGGATTTGCTAATATTCGAAATCATGATACTTCTCTAGAATATTAAGTTCTTTGTGTAATCTCATAATGTAAATTTATGTAAATATGGCAACATGGTCACCATAATAAATACCTGGCTTTGCACAACAAAAAATATAACTAATATTGAACCAAACAGAGACTGATTAACTTGTGGCTAGCAATAGGTAGCTCATAAAAAATATCAATAAAGAAGTAGGAAAAGATGTATAAACATTAAATACTGAGAACATAATTTCTTAGTCATAGTGAGTCGTCTTACCTCCTCCAGTAGTTATTCGGTGTAGATCATTCAGTGTTGATGGTGTGTGCCCATTGAGTGGCAGGTCACAGAGGCGTCCGAGCATTCCCAGCCTCATCTCAAGGTCTGTGGGATACGGCCGGCGCGGATCTCCAGGCTGCCAGGACAACGGCGCACTTACTGCATTGGAAGCACTTATTCTGGAATTCAAGGAAGCATAAATTAGTGAGTTACATAATTTTAATTATATATAATGTGAACATAGTTAATAATTGCACCAAAGTCATTAAATAATGATATTCAAATAAATTGATTTAACCTCCTGCCACCCGACAATAACAAATAAATATTTATAGTGTATTTAAATTTTGAATTTATAGTGTAGGAAATAGAATAGATTTTCTTTTGTTGGAGGAGTTTTATAGGCCTCTGGGCGGCAAGAGGATAATAGAATAAACAAGCATACCTGTGTGCGAATTTGATCAATTCCTCTGAGGGAACAGGCCTTTTCCTGGACTTCACTATAGATGCTAATTTTTGGCGAGCTTGGTATAAAGAAGTTGCTAGTATTTGCTCTGCATCTTTCAGTTGCCTTTGCAAATGGTAAATATCTTGATCCTAAAATAATTAAAATTGGTTAATTTCGTTTGATTTTACAAAATGTTACCAAATTCAAAAGTCTTTCATAGAAATATAAATCTTAGTATTTAAAATATAATGCCATGATACAGACAAATATTGTTCTGTTACCTTGTTATCAACTTCCGCCTTGAGCTCATTCATTTTCTGCTGAATTTTTGCTTGTTCGTCAGCCAAATCCAATGTCTTTTTGAGCTCAACATCTTTGGCTAGGAGCAAATCTGTTAACTGTGCATGATCAGCTGCTGACAGCTTTTGAGATTTTGGTGCTATTGATACTTCAATAATTTCTCTGAAATTTACCAAACATGAAACAATGGCATACAGTTAAACACAGATTCAATAAACTAACAAAAAAACTTACTTTGCGATCAGTTCTATATCATCGATTAACGACAGCAATCTATCCTTAGTGCTGAGATGAGATGACATTTTTTACAGATCAGTAGCGTTCCAGAATATAATCAAGAACGAAATGTTAATACTATTTGTCACACTCCTATCCCGATAACGAAATACAATTTTCCAATATTAATTTAAAATAAAACTATTGAAAGCTTTAGATTAGCATAGCGGTAGGTAGTTAACCTACATAGACGTCTATATATTAAAGTATATAATAGTTTTTTCTGTCACGGAGACAGGAAAGCCTACAGATTTCCAAATAGTGTATTGTATTTATCACCCGTGAGCTCGTGACACGCAAGCGTGAATTCCTCGAATATCGAAACGTTTTTATGTCACTTTAATAAGTAAATAATATGTAACAAAAACTATACGAATGAGTAAAGGGGCAAACAGAAGTCAATACGCTTCAGCCATAATTGTGTAAAATTCTCGTTGTTCAATTTGGACACAACTGCTTATTGACAGCTTTCGGCTGAGGGAGCGTTCGGATTTATCGATATGTAAACAATGTTACATTATGAAGTTTTGATTATTTTCAGATGAATTAAACATAGATTTATTAGAATTAAATATTTTAATTTCTGATCCTAAGCTAACCTAATTAAATGAATAAAATGTACTTACAATGCGTGCTAGAGTGAAGGCGTGTGGCAGCTAGACATGCTCATACAGTGTGATACCATCATGTAGGCTTCTATTGAAACCGGGCGATCAGATACCGCTAGTTAGCCAGAACCAGGGATCATTTACCGCTATTTTCTGCATACAAAATAAGGGTTCTTTTTTGTTCTTCGGTATATACAGGATGTTTTTTTTTCGACCGTTCAAATTCTACGTAGTGAATGTGTAGGTCATACTCACCAACTTTTACTATGGGGACAAAGTCGAAATCGCGAAACAAAAATCAGCTGTTTCATACAAATTGAGCGTTCCGCCTGGGTGCTAAGTCCAGCAGCCGCACTTCGCCCCGCCCGCTGAAGGTCATCTTACGCAGCAGGAGGGATGCGATTGAAGTCCTCAGCAACAAAAATAAACTTGCAAAGCCAGCTTCTGTGAAAGCGGACTTTACTCCAATGCAAAGAGAGTATCTTCAACATCTTAGGGAAGAATTGAACAGGCGTATAAGCGAAGGTGAAACTGGAATCACCATCAAGTATATCAGGGGCCAGCCAACAATCGTAGAGACCGACAAGCCAGCCACCAGGCTGGCAAAAAACCAATAATTCACACCAGTATTAGCCATAACGTTCTGACTGCGGCCATTAATAAGCCCAGCAAGCCCACCGCAGTTGGAGTAAATTTGCCTCCTATTATTACAGTTACCATTTTCTATACCAACATACAATCTGTCATTTCTAAATTCGACCTTTTTCTTACTAGAATAAATAACGTGAAACCTTCCCTGATCGTTATTACAGAGACATGGCTAAAACCAATTATTCCCGACTCTATGATAAAAATACCAGGCTATGACTTATACAGGGATGACCGGACTGAGAAACGTAGTGGTGGAGTAGCAATATATGCTGCAAATGACCTAGATATTATAATGAGAACGAAACTGAACAACAAGTATAACATTAAGCATACATCTTCGGAATGGATATTCTTGGACGTCGAAATTGGTAACTACAAGTTTATTTTGTGTGGTATATATAGAGGACAAGACTCGACAATTGATCAGGACAATATCCTTCTTAATATGCTGAACAAAGCTTCGGAGTCTAATCTGCTAATCGCTATGGGGGATTTTAACTACAGTGGCGTCAAATGGCCAGTGGGACATGCAGGATACCTGACACCTAGAGAAGACAACTTCGTGCAGTGGTACAACAACTCCAACTTTCATCAACTAGTCAATAAGGACACCAGATTTCGCCAAGGCAACCAGCCATCCTGCTTAGATCTTATACTAACAAATGATGATATACTCATATCAAATGTAGAACACCAAGTTCCTATTGGTAAAAGTGATCACACCTGCCTGCAAGCGACCATTCAGTTCCAAACAAAGAGAACCAATACGACAAGACATTCAAGATATAACTACAACAAAGCAAATTTTAAGAAAATAAATGACACATTACTACCTATATTACCACACAAATTAGACTCAGTGGTTAATGTCATAGCACGTTATAATATTTTTCATCACACTTGCTGTCTAAGCGCGCCATTGCTTGCGTGCGTAGCGGGAGTAATAGAAAAGTGAAATTCCCTAGGGAGTAATAGAAATGTCAGTACGTCATTTAATAATATTATGTCTTGAAACTTATTTTTTTGTCGGCAAGTATGATGAAAAACATTGTATGCATCACGGTCGGTAAGCGGAATACTAACTCGAGCCATAAAAGCCCTCCGCCTGACGGCGTCGGGCTTCTAACACTCTCGTTAGTAATTCCGTGCTTACCTCCCTTGATGCACAATGTACTATTTCTTGCTGAAGTGAAGAACGCCATTGCCATACATGTGCCGCAGATTAAAACAAATGCTGTTGTTCGTGATAAACCATGTGTATGTAAAGAAATTCGGGATATGATAAAACAGAAAAAAGAACTTTGGAATAAATATGTGCTAACTGGTTTGGATGATTATCACAAAGTTTACCGGAGGCTTAATAACAAATTAACTAACCGGATAAGAGCGTGCCGAATTAAATATGAAACTAACTTATTGGAAATTGGCCCAAAGCGTTTTTACTCCTACATTCGCCAGCAAATAGCATCAAAAGTGAGCACACCCAGCGTAATCAGCAACAAACAAGGACTTACTGTAACAAGTGCCCCTGACATCGCTGAGGCATTTGCGGAACAGTTTGAGGATGTCTTTCAGATAGAACCCCAGGGACAGCTACCACAACTTGATCCATCACTCAAAGTTCAGGAGAGCATTGCGGATATTACTTTTTCAGTCGATAAAGTTGAACAGGTCATTAAAGATATGAAAACAGATTCTGCACCAGGTCCAGATGAAATCCCTGTTATACTACTGCAAAAGTGTGATGCCTTACTCGGTCCATTAGCAATGATAATGCAGACATCATACGACACAGGAATTTTACCCGAGCAATGGAAAACAGCTACTGTCACCCCAGTATACAAAAAGGGCAACAAGCTTGAACCATCCAACTACCGGCCAATAAGTCTTACTAGTGTGGTATGTAAGGCTATGGAAAAAATTATAGTTAAACACATAAGAGGATTTCTGGCCTTGCATAGTGTGATAGGT
>JALPQI010020560.1:0-14701 GCA_025490895.1 Thaumatotibia leucotreta | reverse complement strand
CCAAAAATAACCTATTATAAACTTATTTTTACTTTTCCGTTCGTCCCTTTACAGAATAGAAAAGAGACAATATGGTTTCAACACTGTGGCCTCTGTTGGAATCAGCTGTGACCAGAGACCAGTAAAATAAGGGCGGTTAACTTTCATTTACGGGCCATTTGCAGAAAACGTGAACGTTTTACTTTTTCATGTCATCATGGCGTGTAATACTTAAGTATTCTCAGAATTTGCGTACTTTTCACTTATAACACAAGAAAAATTTATCTCAATTTTTCCAAAAATAATTGGAATAAAATAATAAATATAAATTGAAACTCTGTTTAGTTACTCACATACTTAATATATTAAACAAAACGTGTCGTAACTGATAACTCATTATTCGTTACACATTTGTTCATACGTTTACCTAGTGGGTGAAAATTCTTTTTGTTGTCTATTTTGTATCCCTAGAAAACGTGACGCAGTGGTGATTTTTGTATGAGATGTTGTTTTGTTTCAATTTTAATGTATGGATTAAAATCAAGCGTGAAAAATAAATACCAGTGCATCGGACTTTTTTTATATGCTGAGTCGAAACAGCAACTAGAAGCGTGACAAAGTGCTATGAAATAAGACAACGGAAATAATTTTGACCCTAGTATACAAGTAGGTAACTAAACTGAGAAATCTCAATTTATGTACTTATTTTCGGGATATTTTTTGTTTCATAAATTAAAATTATGGTATATTACACGATATGATCGGATAAAAAATAAAAGGTACACAAATTTTCTGCAAATAACTCAAGATTTCAAATTTTAGGTTCGTAATAACTAACACCAAGATTGTGTTCTAAAAATGCATGATTATGGAATTATACAAGTTTTTATTTAGGTTTGTTAATTTTTTTTGCTTTCCTTGATACGAACGAAAAATACAAAAAGGCAGTGTTGATTTTTACGAAGCGTTAGGCCTAGAGAATGGGAAATAATAATATTTATTATTTATCTGGATCGGTACAAAGATATTCGTGGATAATAGTTCCAATATTTACCCTTTAGGCACTAGTTCCACCGCAAGCGAGTAAGCTATAAGCTTTCGCCTATAAAAACAAACAAAAGAAGCGCTCTCGTGTAAAGGTGCATTCAGGCCAAAAGAGCATTCGCTGTTCTATCCCCCGCTCTACGAAATCAACCAATCACGTTTTGTGTTACGATCGAATTTCGTAGAGTGGGGGTAAGAATAGCAAATGTTCGTTTGGTCTGAATGCACCATAAGACACTGGTCTAATCGCGAGCTACTAAATAAGCTACGGACTATTGGCTATAAAAACGAATTATTAGGTATCACCGCCGTTCCGTGTCTCTTTTTTTGCACGGTTTTGCGTATCTTTTATTCGTGTTTATAGCCCATAGTTCATAGCTCACTGTTAGACCAGTGCCTTAATAAATGAGACACGGCGATGTTTATAGTTACTTGCTCAGCTATGAGCTATAAATGTCGCCGTTTCTTTTGTTCACAAGGGAGCATCTTTTGGTAATTTCTATAGCCGATAGCTCATAGCTTAGTCGTTCGCAGTGGGACTATTATTTAGTGCCTTAGCCGCGAGCTACTAAGGTATGAACTGTGGGCTATAAACACGAACAAAAGATACGCACTCTCGTGTAAAAAAGGAGACACGGCGATACTCGCCCGGTGGTGATAGCTGATAGCTGGGCGAGTATCGCCGTGTCTCTTTTATTTACACGGGAGTGCGTATCTTTTGTTCGTGCTTATAGCCGATAGTTCATAACTTAATCGCTCGCAGTAGGAAGGAATAGTGCCTTACGAGCGTTACAATATTTAGATTAGGTTAGATACTTAGCCCATTATGCGGTCATTGCCACCAGTCATGGTTATGACAAAATAAGTAACCAAATAATCATATGTATCTAAATAAAATATCTACGCGTTTTTAAAAGCTAAAAATCTTTGTAAGAAAGAAAATCGTATGTGCCTAATTTTTATCCGTATGAATAAGGCAAGGAAATTGCATCTGCAGACCTAGCCAAAACGCGATTGTGCAATCGTATACGATAAGCTATAAGTCACGTGACCAAAATAATGTATGGAAGTAGTCACGTGACGTTTCGTACGAACTGGCCATTTTCATGCATTTATAACTTTTCGCTTATCGTATACGATTGCAGCAGGGCAGCTTGGCTAAGCATTGCGTAAGAAATAAAGTATGCGTACCACCGAAAATATTAAAAAAACGTTGTTGTCACTCCTGTTATTCTAGCAATATCGAAAATGTCTGCGCAGGACATTTTGTTTTAGTTTTTTTTCCAGAAGGAATAAGAAAACATTTTAACAAAAATTGATGCATCCTAAAATATTTTTACAATAAATCGTGAACACTTTTGAATGCAAACTATTGTGTGTCGTTACCTCATAACAGATATTTTATTGTAATTGTGTATTTAATTGATTGGCGATCGCAGTAATGTGTCCACTATGATGACGCTGCTGCCCATCATCAATCTTTTATCAAATAATGGTCAGCGACACTTCAATCCCTTAGTCGACTTTTACGACACCCGCAGGAGGAATTGGGGTGGTGACAAATGTATTCTTACAGCCGTCTCCACACGGCATTTGCAATAGATCAAGATACCAAGACTTACATAGTGAGATATTAGCATATAAGCCATATTTTGTAGCGAGATGAAAAGCGTTGACAATTTTTAATAGATAAAAAAACGCTAAAACAGAAACCAACCGTCTTTTGTTTAACTAGTCTTTGCCCGTGACTAAATGCAAACAATGAGACAGATTCGGCAGAACTCACTTCAGGGACTCGCCATTGCCGATCCAATTCGCAATATTCGACTCTAACACAATGACATAAGGTTTTCGCAATCGCATTTGTATGTTTGTATGTCTTTGCAGTTGGTGTATGATAAAATTAACTCTATAGTTATAAGAATAAAGAGGTTTCAAAGTGTATTGTAAAATTGGTGAAAAGAGATCACATTGCACGGTATCTGTATTAAAACGCACATTTTTACGGTTTTTACGATTTTCACTAAACGTAGTATCTAGAAAATTCATCATAATCATCAATTGAAATTATATTCACAGCATATCATCTTTGTTACTATTCTAGTAATTTAATTTCTCACACAGCTAATTTTCCATTGTTTTCCTTTCTACTCAAAGTATACAATTAAATAACAAATACAGTAATTAACTAAACGAAATTACAGAAACATTAGAATTATGGAATGTTAAGCTTCAAACTTCATAATCCATTAAGGTCCGAGTCTGAAGCGAGGCACTAAATGCATACCGAAATCGTGAGCCAAATATTACAAAGCAAAATCACGTGTAGTAATAAAAAAAAACAAATCGCATAGCATATTATCATACCTGTGGATCTTTAAGTAACACAACAGTGCGCGTGCGACCGCGCTCGCGCCTAAGTCACTACTGATAAGCAATGATGCCATGCGCGAAAACGAGAAATCTGGATTCAGATGGGGAAATGTGTAGAAAATCTAAGTAATTGAGAAGTGCGTGGTAAATCTGGATTTAGATGGGAAAATGTGTAGAAAATCTAAGTAATTGAGAAGTGCGTGTTTGTTAACCGACTGCAATAAAAAAGGTTCTGTAAACAAAATAAAAAATGTAAACGTCCCTAAAATAGTAGGTATATTACGACACCATTGCGAAAAATAGCGAACACACGTGCGAAAAACATTTTTGCACGTGTCTCGTACGACGTTTTTTAGTACAGATGGCCCTCCGAAATTTTGGACCTGACGTAAAATGAGCCACTTCTCGCACTAGAGCCTAAAAAAGGCACCATCTGTACTAAAATTATGCATTATTTCATAAGAATCACGCGCTCTCAGAACACAATCTTCTTCTTATCACAATCTTTAAACCTTATACCTACCTTGTGTTACGAAAGTTAGCCACACTAATGAAGGTTTTCTCGAAAAACTGACTTAGAATGTATTTTTATTTTTTTGTATAATTTTATTAACTCGTACAAAACATGAAACTATAGGCGCTCTGAGAATTTAGACAAGTTTCTGGACCTGACGCCTCGGTGCTGCCGCCCTGGTGAACGTTATTTCAGAAATCCTTATTATAGTGTGTACTCTCATACTCTGTCCAATAACCTATGGCAGTAGAAAAAGACGACAAATTAAAAAAAATTGGTGCCTGTTGATCACTCATAAAAAAATAATAATTTGTCTTTATTTTTCATTGGCAAAAGTTGTGACACAACATTTTTCTTCGCTACACAAAAATTATGAATAGGTATAATGTTTATGTTTTTTTTTCATTAAAGGCCTTTTATTATGTACATTTTATTTGCAATCGATCCATGTACTTGTGTCATCACGCCAAGTGTTTTCGTTCAACACGATTCTGTTGAAAGTCAGCCATATTAGTTTAAAAAAATCTTTTTATACTATATTAGGCTCTGTTCATCCATAAAACTGCACAAATATCATCTCAATCACTTAAAAAAAGATTGATTTCAAATTATAGAACATAAAAATAAAAGAGCCGCATTTCCTTGCAAGACAACGGCTATCAGGGAAAATATAATATTCATACCTTAAGAAAACTTTACATAGCCAATTCCGTGCTAGTATAAAAAGAAAAAAATATGGCTGACTTTCTACAGAATTGTGTTGAAAGAAAACACTTGGCGTGATCCGCGTGATGATACAAGTTAATGGATCGGTTGCAAATAAAATGTAGGTTCATAATTAATATGGCTTTTAATGAAAAAACATATAATATATTCATAATTTTTGTGTAGCGAAGTAAAATATAGTGTCACAAATTTTGTAAGGGGTTAAGACGACGGCTATCAAGGAAAAATATAATATTTATACCTTCGGAAAACTTTACATAGCCATAAATATTTTCTTCGGTTACGAGGATTACACGTGAATTAGTTAGTATACGCGAGTTTATCCGTTTTCATAGTTTTATTTCATTTACATAGCCAATTCGTATAAACTCAGCAAAATCTTTCGCACTGGCAACACTGCTGATAGTAGTGATAACCACCTGCGCAACCTAACCATCCATCTCACTCTCACCCACATAACAAAACACTCGCTAAAGCGGGACAGACACGTGGCGCTAGCGCAGTGACGTCACGAGATACGTAACTGTACCATCAATCCACTCAGAAGAGAAATGTCGTAAGGGTGAGGAAATTTGTACGGGATTTGACGTTTTTCGTTGATGCAGGTATGTTGGGAGGTAAGAGTGGATTCGGTTATGGTTTCAGTCTAGGAGATATTTTATTATTCTATTTGGAGTAGTGTTAAGTAATGTTTGAATATAGAGGTTTAATAAAATTCCTCGTTTATTAGGATTTTAAAAAAAGGTCGATAACTATGAATTGTCTTTTTATTATACAGGTTGATTTTTTAATCACTATTAGAGGGTTAATTCTGATGTCATCAATTTTACATAATTTGTACATACCTACCTACTTATTGACCTGACACTTGCCATCGCTATTATTTACTAGCTGCACTTTGAACACATTTATTTAAAACTTAATATTAAATTTCAGTATTATTTCATGAATACATCAAAAACTATTTAAAATATTGCAAAATCAAGAATATGGCTTTCAATGTAAACATACAATATTTTTTCCTAATTAGTGCGGAGAAGTAAACTTTGCGCACGCTTTGCTTGCGTTAATTTCTCTTTTTAAGGCACTTGTTATGAAAAAAGTCGTTCGATACACGAATAAAAACTTCTTGAAATGTACTACGAGTATTTTATGTTCCATTAAACACAAATATTTATTCGAATCCATTGTTGCTAAACCGTCGTAAGAGTCGACTAAGGGATTAAAGTTTCACTGACCATTCTACAAGATTGATGATGGGCAGCAGCGTCATCATAGTGGACACATTACTGCGATCGCCAATCCGCTTGCCCAGCGTGGCGATTATGGGCATTTATCTCCTAATGAGTCTATACGCATAGTCAATAGGAGAGGCCTACGTCCAGCAGTGGACTAACATAGGCTGATGATGTGATGTGTGTTGCTAAACCGCAATTTTTAAATTTGCCGCCTTTATCCACTGCCACCGGAAGACAGGCAGAGCATACGTTGTCATATCCTCCTGAGTCCCTGAGTCCATTATAAAGGCCAAAATCATGCCATGTATAAAAGCCGAACGCTAAAAACATTAAGTTATCAATAAAGTCCCAGAGTCCGTTATAACGGCCAAAATCATGACATGTGCAAAGACCGAGCGCTAAAAACTAAAGTTGTCAATAAACGCCGATTGACCGTTATAAAGGCCTTAACGTTTCGCACTTAAAATCAGGCGATATTGGCGAGATTTTGAGATTCAATGGTTGTCATACAATCAGAAATATACCTATCTCTATTTAGCAAAGGCCATTGCCCAGTAAACAAGAATATTCCATTAAGTGCGACGTCAACAGTCCGGCAAGATGTCACGTCACGCAGATGAAGATGAGTTCAATCTTATTTTTTCGCTTAAACCTGTTTGTTTTAGTCTGCTTTTTTATGTATTCAATG
Organism: Thaumatotibia leucotreta; assembly: GCA_025490895.1. NCBI lineage: Eukaryota > Metazoa > Arthropoda > Insecta > Lepidoptera > Tortricidae > Thaumatotibia > Thaumatotibia leucotreta. The sequence goes on along the minus strand of JALPQI010020560.1, from coordinate 8,139 downwards.
AGTATTTTACAAGTTTATTATAATGTAATTACTAGTTTTATTGTAAATATGATGTTTGAAGTACAATTACGTGTTAAATTAATTTGACCTTTGTAAAGCCCTCTCGGACTTTGTTCATAGCATCATTAAGTCCTCACACTTGTTTAAAACGAGTTTTTCTTGAAACACGTAGATTAAAATTTCTTAATTAGTTATATAATGTTACAGAAGGTTTATTACAATTGTTGTTAAAATACTTAAGTAAGTTACTTTATGAGGATTCTATTGTGATGTGAGAAGTAGACTGATTTAACTACAACAGTTTTGTATTGAACTAGATTTTAAAAGAAAGATTTTAATGTTTTAATAACAGAATGGTTCTACATTTTTTGTTATTTTCAAAAATTATTGCATTTTGACAATTCCTTATATTTTATTTTATTTTTTAAAGATACACCAGATTTCATACAAAATGACTCGTATTCGCTATATTTATTATAAAATCTTAGTCACATAAAAGCCGAGAGGCCTTTATAACGCCCAAATAATTTGTAAAATAAATCATGCTTAAAGTACACCTCTTAGAGTATATAACCAACTTTGTTCCAACAAAAATCTAACAAACTCATTTTAAACCTTAAAATAAGCGGCAGAAAGTTCAGGACTCAACACTGATGGTGTTATAAAGGACTCTCGGCTTTTATGCGAGCGTACTCGATTTTTACCCAGGACTTTACGCTGATAGTGTTATAAAGGACTCTCGGTTTTTATGCGAGTGTACTCATTTTTTATCCAGGACTCAGGAGGATATACAGCATATATTATACAAAATTATAGCATACAGCCATACTCTGCTAAATAACCTTCATGCTACCAAGTAACATTTTATTACCTCACTTCTCGTTTATGGATTTTACAAATAACAGTAAAGAAGGCTTATATCTAAGAATACGTCCTTTAAATTTATAATTTGTGGTTTGATTAACTGTCGGGAAACAAACAGCTGTAATAATGGGTAAAAAATCTTTTCGTTGTCTTGTTTATACCACTCTGTCACGCTTTTAGTTGCTGTTTTGACTCAGTATATATAAAAAAACCCAGTGCACTTGTATTTCTTTTTCAGGCAAGTCGTTCATTTTCAGGAAATTGAAAACAAAACATCATCTCATACAAAACATCACCACTGCGTCACGTTTTTTTGGGACACAAAATAAGACAACGAAAATAATTTTGGCCCTAATACATATTAAAACAAATATACATGAAACATAAGCCAAAATAGCGGCCCTACCGCGAACTTCAAGATTCACAAGTTTCGAGGATTTGTCTTTCTCACTCTTAATGAAGCCTTCGTTGGAGTGACGGAGATAAATCCTCGAAATTTCGAATTTCGATTTTCGCAGTTTCCACTTCACTGACGCGGAGCGGAGCGGAGCTGTGGGAGCTCGGCCAATGAGACCGCATCACAGTGTTTCGAATTTTGAATTTGAAGAATGTAATTGGTCAATTTTGCACAGCTCCGCGTCAGTGGAGCCGCACCCTTATAGTTTGATTACAGTCTATTAAAAAAAAAAGAGTACTTTCCCTTCATGTCCCATACTCTTGGGACACCCGGTAAATAGCAGAGTTGGTCAAAAGGTAATCAGATTACTCCTTATAATTACTATAGTATGAGTATTTTGTAGTCTACATTACAAATAATTCATACAAAAGTTTTTTTTATTAGGTACTTTTGCATGGGTATTTTGTAATCTAGATTACAAATTACACATACAAATGTTACTTTCATTACTTTTGTATGGCTATTTTCATATTTTGTAATCCTGATTACAAATTACACATACAAATGTTACTTTTATGAGTTTTGTATGAGTGTTTTGCAATCTAGATTACAAATTACACATACAAATATTACTTTTGTATGAGTATTTTGTAACCTAGATTACAAATTACACATACACGTGTAATTTACAGAAGTAATCAAATTTCTTTTAGCCCAACTCTTAGTACGGTCAAACCTTACATCATTTTACCCTAAGGGCTTTATCACACTTGCGATTTACAAGCGATTTGAAAGCGAAACGTACGCGCGGCGTGTTCGTCGCGTGCCCGTAACTAATTCAGGTCGTGCCGCGATTGTGATGGCGTTATTTACTAAGAAAACCGCCTTGCTAGCAGCGTCGAGCCTAAAAATGGTATTTACTAATGTACCTATGTACTTTAAACGACACTAGCGCTCGGCGACGAATGCGGCGTGAGCTGGAACTACACTACGTCGAGAGTTTGACGTTTAATGTACGAACTTCGTATTCTCTAACGAAAAACAGCGACGAACTCGCCCACAACCTCGCTCACCTCGATTCCTAATGTAAAATCAAAAAGCTAGGATTTTATCGTCGAGCCGCATGAATAAAATGGCTACTAGATTAAGCATAGGTAATGTGTTTTTTATTAAAGAAGCTAAAAGAATCGACGATTTGGAGATGCTAAAACAGCGTCGAGCTGTCATCGGCTGTCACCACAGTTCGACGTCGAGCTGTTCTACGTTAGTGAATACCGTTTTCCGCAGCGCTGCGCTCGACGTCGAAGTGCAGGCTGTCTCGACGTCGAGTTCGTTGATGAACGCAGCGTCGAATGTGTGAATAAGAGAATAGCATGGCAGTCTCGGACAGTCACTTACATAAACGATCCCAACTTTTGACGCGGCGAACTCGCCGCGCATCCATTAAACTCGCAACTCGCAAATCAAGTAGGTAATGCTGCATTTTTGGTATAATTGTTTAGACACCATAGGGCAGTATAAAACCACATTTTGCAAGCAAAAAAAGTTGTGCTAGCTGCGTAGTACGTGGGAAACACGAAATTTACAGTAATTTTTTAGCTTCTGATTTTTATTACGAAACCCTTACGTTTTTTGATATCATATGTTATAAAATGTTTAAAAGTCTCTGCCCACTAAACCGTACCATACCATGATCGTAGAATGAACGTATCAGACAAAAAACTATAATTTGTATGGAAAATACGAGACGGTCTTGGCCGGCGCTGGAACGTCCTAGTGGGCATAGCTTATACGTAGCTAGCACATTTTTTTTGCTTGCAAAATGTGGTTTTATAGTGCCCTATGGTGTCTAACAACATATAAAAAATGCGGGTACACTGCATGCTTTACGAGTTTCATATAAAGTTTGACCGTACTATCTGGTACATATAACCAAAAATGCGGCTATACTGTGCATGCTTTGCGAATTTAATGCAAAGTTTGACCGTTCTATCTGGTACATAGTACATACTCAGCCTGCAGCCCTTGTCTTCTTGGTCTATGTAGTAATGCACTATTAAATTTAATAGTAAGTACCTACTATTAATAGTAGCTCTTAAATTAATCCTTTAAAGTGGCTCATAGACGCCGACAAGGGATTCCTTGCTCACTTGACTGTAAGCCAGTTTTACACTCAAGTGGGTAGTTGGTACTCGTAGATAATTATTGTTTATGCAACTGGTATAATAATGCACGGGGTAACATGGGGAAATTGATTAATTTTCCTGAGATATTATTCCTGAGATATTAAAATCTTATTGAGCCGGGTTACTCACGTATTTAAGGCGATGATTGCTCGACATGTTTCAACCCATTATAATCATCAATACATTACTTGTCCAGACGCGACATTGTTGACAGATAATGTATGGAACTGACAGCTGTCATAGGGATCATGGTTCCCCGGGTTGGCTATAATATAGTTAGTAAAAGAAGGTAAACCTATCTCGCAGCGACGTACTGTCGCACCAATCATGTGCTAAGCGTGTTGGGTACTTAGACAAGTTGCCAATCGCTAACGCTTAATCGTCAATAAACAAAGGCAGCTAAATGTCTTTGTCGCACTAATATGAAAGGACTTGTGCATAAATCCCGCAAGGTCCTATAGGGGGGGAGGGGGTCCAAGAAAACATCACGAAAGATCACGTTAGGGGAGGGGGGGGGTACAAGGAGACCTCGCGTGTATTTTTCTACGATGAACAAACTAAGAAATATTGTGAATTTCGGCTAGCGAACGTGAAAAGTTGAATAAGAAAAATACACGTGAGACTGCCAGGGGGGGTGTAGCCAAGAAACTCACCAAGCATCATCAGGAGGGAGGGGGGGTCAAAAAGTAGCCGAAAAAACCTCGCATGATTTGTGCATGAGCCCAAAGAGTGACAGAGAGCGAAAACTACGATACGCTACTAAGCGTTAGCGATTGGCAATTTGGCTAAGCATCCTGCTCGTTTATCGATTGAGCTACAATTTGAACGATCCCTGAAAGCTATAAAACTTCATAAGCTTACAGTACAGTTTTTAATGCAGTGACCGGAACTAAATGTACCTCTTGTTTTTCCATCACACCTATTATGCAATAGCACTAGCGTTTCTAAAGCACTTTATTTTATACCCATAGCATAAGACATGCCATTATAGACCTGTCCGTCAAAGCATTATGACACAAAATCGTTCGAATTTTCAAAAGTATGAAAGACGTTATGATTCTGACGCGATTGTGATTTTAAAACGTAGCAACTCTTAAATTTTCTATTTCATATTTTGTTTCTAACGGTAATAAGAATAGAGTTTATTTTTCAATGAATTCGTATTGAGTTAAGCCGTTTCAAATATAGAAAACAGATTTTCGGCTTTCGATTGCGGACAGACGTGTGTTCTGGGATTACGAGTATTTCAATTGCGAAATGATGAAAATGTATGGGATTTGTATGTGACTTATGACTTTTAGTATCTGAAACGTTTTTGGGCGATAAGGGCTCGGGATACACGAACGGACAGCTTCGACGGAGTGTGAGGAATAGGCTTTATTTGTGACGTCATAATGTTGGGTACCGCTTTTTGCCCGATTTAGTAAGTTTTGGTAACAGAGCATGAAAGATATATAATAATATCTTCAAGGCAAGAGTGAATAGGTATCTCATACGTAATCTCCACCGTACCTACCTACACTGTATCATCAATTACCAGCAGGTATGATCGTGGTCAAACATCTACCTCATCATCATCAGCCTATGAGAGTCCACTGCTGGACGTAGGCCTCCCTTATTAACTATGCGTATAAACGCATTAGGAGGTAGATACCTATAATCGCCACGCTGGGCAAGCGGATTGGTGATTGCAGTAATGTGTCCACTATGATGACGCTGCTGCCCATCAATCTTTTATCAAATAATGGACAGTGACACTTCAATATTAGTCGACACTTAAGACACCCGCAGGAGGAGTTGGGGTGGTGATAAATGTATTCTTATTGCTGTCACCACACGGCTGAACGTACCTATTCTGAATTAAAAAAAACAACCCTTTAACGGCAAGGCAGTAGGTGAATATCTGAGCGTTTTAAGCGCCTAATTTTGGTGGCATCATTTCTGCCGAAGATTCTATTCGTTACAATGTGCTACTTTGTCATTTGAAGGAGGCATGGTACCTTATACAAATGACGAAGTATAACATTGAGACGTTTAGAAACTTCGGCAAAAATGATGCCACCAAAATTGGGCAGTTGAAACGCTGAGATATTCACCTAATAATGCGATAACAATACCAAGAATTCTTAATCACAATTCTAGAAATTTCTCTTCGTTAAACTGCTCGCAGCCTAAATGTTAGACGGACCATTACTCGTGTTTTCGCTTAATGGCATTATCCTGCATGGGATTGTATTCCTTAATTAGTGTTGTAGCTGAACAAACATGCCTAATGAGACCCTGAGACGAACCCGAAATGTTTCGCAATGTTGCCGTAAACTTCTAGATTTAAACGTTTATCTACGAACGAATGGAAGCCGCACGCCATACTAAATTACCTTTCAAAAACGGTTCTGAATTTTAGTTGATAAGTGTCATCCCCTCTTCAATGCATCACGGTAATGAATTTCAATATCAACCAATAAAAACTTAAACCACCATTTAAAAATAGTTGTGATTGGTCCATGACTATATTCTATGTCAAATATGATGCGTTGAAATATGCGCGGTGTTAAAAAAAGCGCAATGTCCTGCCCATCTTAGCACGATTGAACAGTTGTTCTTGGGGACATTTTTGAGCTGGCGTTAGATGTCCATGTTATACGGTGGCACAGGTTGTTCCAACACGTGAGACGGAAACCAAACTATACCATTCGTCAACAGAATTAAAAAAAATGTAAACAAACCTAGAAACTTGCATTATTCCATAATCACGCACTTTGAGAACACAATTTTGGTTTTATTACCAACTTTAAACCTTGAGTTCACAATCATTTTTAGTTAAATTTATTGATATTTATTAGTCATCATCAGCCTATGATAGTCCACTGCTGGACGTAGGCCTCTTCTATTAACTATGCATATAGACGCATTAGGAGTTAAATGCCCATAATCGCCACGCTTGGCAAGCGGATTGGCGATCGCAGTAATGTGTCCACTATGATGACGCTGCTGCCCATTATCAATCTTTTATCAAATAATGGGAAGTGACACTTCAATCCCTTAGTCGACTTTTATGACACCCGCAGGAGGAGTTGGGGTGGTGACAAATGTATACACGGCATCATATTTATTAGTATTAACGTAATAATATATCTGCGAAAATGTTTCACGATACGTGTCAAAGACGTCAAATGCTATCGAAAGTCAGCCATATTTGTTTATTTTTTTGTATCCTACTATCGATTGGTACACCTACTTATTTATTTATAGTTTATTTCGCAATAAATAAAGTACAAATGGCGGACTTAATGCCCAAAAGGTATTATCTACCAGTCAACTTTTGCGCCAAGTAATAACTTTTATTGGGAAAAAAATCGGATGGTTAACATTGAGTTACTATAACTGTTAAATACTGAAAAGCTAAACCCAAGCCATTTTTCTTGGCTAAAGTGTTCCCGTGTGTCAATTTTGAAGTTTTGTTAAAGTTTTGCACCCATAGTTCCGACCCCTAATAATAACACACTGTATACCTACGATAAATATATTAGATACCTATAAAATAATATAAATATATTAATAATGTGTCGGTGCAAATGCAAATAGAAAGGTACCTAGTCATGGTGTATAAAATGGTATTTATTAAAGAAAATTTAAATTCTATTTTAAGAGACGTGCACAAGTACCTTCCCATGTGCACTGACACATATTTACATTGTAGTGAAGTAATCACTGAAATATATGCATCACACCATTTGCTATAATTTCCATGAAGGCGCTGAACTTAAAGCATTCAAAAAAATAAAAAAATAATTATCAACCAAACAATATAATAATAATAAAAAATATTTCATAAAATACCCGAGATATTGTAAAATATCAAAAATAAATTAAGCACTATTCTTTGCTCTTTGATATCAGCGCCATCTGTGGATAAATCCGCGAAACTCTTGACAGTTCTAAAAGCGCTCTCTTCCAGCGGTTTAATTATAGATGCAGTGGGGAACCGGCGCACGCGATATCAGGTACTGAAACCTAAATATCTTTACGTGATAAACTGAAAGTTCTAGTACCGTAAAACCACCCAAGTTTACCAGGGCACGGATTTTTCATCGCACGGTAAGACTTTAGAGTACCATGGAGCCGCATTAACATTAAAACTTTAGTCATATTCATTCTCATACTCAATAATTACTTCCTGATATCTATTATACATCAAATAAATAATTATTATGAATTAAATTAAAGGATAATATTTTTAATAAAAAAAAATCTGCAACAGTATGTTATAGGTCCAAATAACATTAAAAATGCATCTAAATTGTAATATCCGTAGAACACGTAGATACAGGTATAAAAATGAGTGTTACTTTCTCAATATTTTCTGGTGTCAAAACAGATCATTATTAATAAAAAAATTAAGCTGTAATGTAATCGTGCCATAAAAACACCAAGACAACTATGTATGGTCCACAATTTCAACTCCTAACTTTACTAAATTTTAATCCCTATGTCTTTGCATTTGTCAAAGTTTTTTTAACCAAGGTAAGGTGGGGTAAGATGAAACGGTTTTTTTAATGGGGTAACCTAAAAAGTCGTCTTTCTGGTACAGCACATACAGGTAGCTTTTTGTCTTACCCCATTATAAAAACCGTTTCATCTTACCCCATCTTACCTCATCTGTGAGGAGCATTGACCGAAGAATTGCACAAT
>JALPQI010020559.1:0-19955 GCA_025490895.1 Thaumatotibia leucotreta | reverse complement strand
CAACCTTGGCTCACAACAAGATAACGCAACTTCGCCTAAACACCGCAGGGTTGCCACTACTTACATTCTTTAAATACGGGTGTTTCTCAACACACTATTGTTTGTTTTCAAACCATGAATCTATTCGATACCTATATAATTGAATATAATTAATCCGTTTAAATGGCCATTCAATATTCACTATCGTTATGATTTTTTTCCTACTAAGTACCAATACGGTAATTATTAAAAAGCCTATAAAAAAGGTGTATCGCAAAGCTAAGATATGTAGCAGTTGTTTTTTTTTATTGCCTTTACATTTAACGGACGCTTATTTAGATCAAATATAATTTATCCCTCTAAGAAACTCTTACTTTCATTGAGTTATTAAAAAAAATAAGTTTCCTGTTTAACAAGTGTATCGTAACCTTTATTATGTCTTAATGTCACTTATATTGACATGTGTCATCAGTCACCTAATAGTACATTACGACACAAGTGCGAAAAATATGAAATTCGAAACGAGTGGCGATGTTTTAAAACACGACCGATACGAACCGTGTTTTAAATCGACACGAGTTAAGAATTTCGTGTTTGCACGTGTCTCGTACGACGTTTTTTAGTACAGATGGCCCTCCGAAGTTTTGGACCTGACGTAAAATGACCCACTTCTCGCACTAGAGCCTAAAAAAGGCACCATCTGTACTAAAAAAAATTCTTTTGAGTTATTTTTAAGGTACTCTCACACTTACAATTTAATTTATTATACATGAAAATTAATTTTATAAATAAATAACGAAAAATCGGCCATTCAATCATATTGCAACCAAAATAAGGGCATGTGACATATTATATAGAACAACAATAATGACAAAAAATGTAGGTAGGTATGAATAAATAAAACAATAAACATAAACCTTTATGTTATAAACTATGTCATAAATCTGTTCGTTGTAAACTAAAACACATGAACGTAATATAAAATACACTTCAGTTGCCAACCCTAGCCTGTCTGATAGTGTCGCCTTACTAACTCGTAAAAGAAACGTCATAAATCTGTCAAATTTGACATGCCCGGCAAAATTATGAGCGATGCTGAGTGATTTGTGTATGACGCAAACAGCAATAGAAGGGCTTTCTCGGTACTGTAATGAATGGGACGAAAAAAGGCGGTCGAAAAAATGGTTGCGGATGCTCATTATGAGATTTATTATTATAATGTAGGTAACCGTGATGTTTATGCGAACCGTATTTGGTAGAAAAGAATATAATAGAATTTTATGTCATACTAATCATAGTCTTCAACATTTTGGTAAATTACACGAAAATAAAGTTTGATTAGAGTTACAGATAATTTAGAATGTTTACATTAGCATTAATATTATTTGTATTAGGTATCTATACAGGGTGGAAAGGGACGACGTTCTTTCCCGCTACCCACCGACTCTACCAACCATTACGATGAACTTTCAGTATGGGACCAACATCGAAATATTAAAAAAAAAAATTAACCCCTCATACAAAGTGAGTGATTAGTTACAGTTCAATAGTATGGAAAAGTCAATTTTCCATGTACGCTTTCGATGTTGGTCCCATACTGAAAGTTCATCGTAATGGTTGGTAGGCTCGGTCGGTAGCGGGATGGAACGTCGTCCCTTTCCACCCTGTATATACACATATTACGCATATATATGTCATGAGTCACGAATCAAATTATTATGGGTTTTCATAGTTTTATTTCATTTATTATAGGTATTTGAAGTTATAACGGAAGGTAAATTTGGGAGATCTTTTATGAATAATTGTAGGTACGTTTTGTGATTCTTTTCGTGTACGATATAGAGGAAACTGGCCGTGTGGTGACGGCAGTAAAGCAGGCCATACACGTAAGGGTGTACCTGACAGGTTTGCCTGTACAGGTCAACTGTTCAGGTAAACCGGAGCGTGTATGTTACAAAAACCTGCACAGTTTTGTAACATACACGCTCCGGTTTACCTGAACAGTTGACCTGTACAGGCAAACTTGTCAGGTACACCCTTACGTGTATGGCCTGCTTAATTTGTCACCACCCCAACTTTTCTGTGGGTGTCGTAAAAATCGACTAAGGGATTGAAGTGTCACTGACCATTATTTGATAAAAGATTGATGATGGGCAGCAGCGTCATCATAGTGGACACTTTACTGCGATCGCCAACCCGCTTGCCAAGCGTGGCGATTATGGGCATTTACCTCCTAATGCGTCTATATGCATAATTAATAGGAGAGGCCTACGTCCAGCAGTGGACTATCATAGGCTGATGATGATGATAGAGAAAAATAAGTGGTAAAATATTAAACAGTTTATGTAGAGACCCTTCTTCGAGTGTAGGCCTCATTCATTTACTAATTAATTTTATTACCTCACAAGTATGAAATATATCGGAAATCATTTAAAACTCAATCCAACGTCACTCACATGTCGAAACTAATTCCCTCTCGGCGTTCCGATTCGTCACTGCGCTGTGACGTACCGTCGCCATTTTGAATTTAATTTGACGCGTTGAGTCGTTTAATTATTGCCACTCATTACCTGTCTATCGATATGCATTGAGTTCCAAAATGATGTATGGCTATTCTGGTACAAACAAAACTCATTTAAATTGGTATTGTACAGTTTAATCACGAAGGGCGAAATTGCTTCGAAATTGTTTTAGATTTTGGGCATCGATTGTATGCTACATTATGGTTTTCATTGTGAGATAGGACTTTTTGCGTTCAGAATGTTGGCTTTAGTTTACTGGGATGTGATTGTAATGCCCATCAATAATAGTATTTTGATAAATGTCATAATGATACCTGTGGACGTGATTTCCTTTGATAAAAATATTATTTCAATGCCACTAGGCTATATTTAGCACTTATCTTTGTGTTATTATGATAAGATTTATGATCGAATTATTGGTCTAGTCTAGATCGGTAATTGTGGGGATTCTTTAGGTCTGATTTTTAAGGGATTTTTTTTTATTAGGGAATCTAACGTTGAATTTGTACGTTCGTGAGACATAATAACTATAAATATAATTAAACGGTTAAACTGACATGTATTTAGTCACTTAACACACGTGAGTTTAACCGTTTCATTATATCGTCAAAATTCAATGAATTCTCTACCAGCCATAACTAAGGAACAAATATTTGTGATAAATAAATACATAAATTATGCCCTCTCCGGGATTCGAACCCGGAATCTCCAGCTTCGTAGGCTGAGTCACTACCAACCAGGCTACGAAGGCTGACAAATATACTGTATACCTACATACATAAAGAAAGATTCGAGGAAGTGGATTTAATGAAGAAAATATTTAATTCAACGCAGCAGCATACCGATTCTTATTAAAAATCCAACACAATAAAAACAAAAGCCTAGAGTAGAATGTTGTTTTCTTATAATGATAGTATAAATATAAAAACCAAGTACACAAGTAAAGATATTAATAAATATTATCCTCTGAGCAGTGCAATTAGATTTAAATGATTCAAACATATCTTATCTATATATTTAATATTAGTGTAATTGTAAAGCCGTAATCATTTCAAAACTAATTAGAAACCCTATAATATTAAGGCTACAAGTTTCTTCAAGACTACTATTACCATTTACCTAGGGATATCGTGGAAAGTGCAATACCGCGTATCTGACACATGTCAATAAGATTCTTATTTCAAACATACTTCTATGGAATCTAAGCTTTATCTGCATGTGTTAGTTACGCGGTATTGCACTATTCCCGACGATATGTCAAAATGATTGTAAATTAAAAGTCATTTTAGTATTCCCGAGTTGCTATTTAATTTATTATAATATATTAAATAAGTAGGTAATCAAAATTCATGAAACTGGTAGACGAAGCATAAAACCTTTAGACATTTCCTGTAACACTTGTATAGATTGACAGTTAGATACTTAGTGTTCAGAAACTAATGGAAACTGCTATACGACATATCTTGGGACATCTTACACAAATCGACTTAGTCCCACGGTAAGCTCAATTAAGGCTTGTGATGTAGGTACCAAGCGACGTTACATATAATAGATACATATAGATTCTTAAATAGGTACATAGACTAGAGGTGTGCGCCACGCCGGCGCGGCGGCGCCGCGCCGCGGGACCCACGCCGCCGCCGCCGCCGAGGTTTTCAAAAACCCACGCCGCGACAAAAATTTTACGGAATAAAATCATTTAAATTACGCGCCACGCTGATCATATTGACATTAAATAACAATATGCTTGCGAATATCGGCAAGCGGTTCCCTCTGACCCAAAAGATTGCATGCGCAGCATTTCTGGATTGCAGATTTTCAGATATTGATACGCACCTACGAAAAAAATACACTACTTGGGCAGAATTCTTTCCAATTGTACAGATTTATTTACAGAATTCCAAGTCTACACATTCCCAATACTACAGATTTACAAACTCACAGAATCCCAATACTTTAATATTCCAACATTACGGTTGCCCATGTCTACAGATTTTCAATATTACTGATTGATTCCTATGTCTACAGATTCCATATTCTCTAGATTTCACGTCTACTGTAATGCCAATAACTGTAATGCTTTTTTCAACACACTTGCTTGAAAGTCATAACGTAGGTCTTATTGAACCGCTTTTAGGCTTTTATAATCCTAGGTATTACTAGCTGTGTGTTTTTTCATTATATTATATTCTTCGCATCGTCGATCCCACAGTGTCTGAAGACAAAAGTCTTCAATCAGTGCTTCCTACCCGTCATGACGTACGGAGCCGAAACGTGGACACTGACGGTACGGCTGGTCCACAAGTTCAAGGTCGCTCAACGAGCTATGGAAAGGGCAATGCTCGGCGTCTCTTTGCGGGATCGAATCAGAAAGGAGGTTATCCGGCAGAGAACCAAAGTGATCGACTTAGCCCACCGTGTTAGCAAGCTGAAGTGGCAGTGGGCTGGCCTTATTATCCGTAGAACCGACTGGCTAAACGAGTTCTTGAGTGCAGATCGCGTCTCGACAAGCGTAGTGTAGGACGCCCTCAGGCAAGGTGCAGCGACGATTTGCGCAGGATGGCTGGCAGGAGCTGGATGCGAGCAGCCAAAGATGGAAAACGGTGGCGTGAAATTGGGGAGGCCTATATCCAGCAGTAGACTGCGATAGGCTGCTGATGATGATGGATGTTTTTTCATTATTTACGTTAGGCCACCATATGAGGTTTAATGACTGTCTATTAACTGAATTCTATTAATTTTAGTGTTTGCAATTGATGATTTTTGTGCTTCTTGAAAAAGATTAAGATATTTTTAGAGGAAAAAGGTGGAAGCTTTTAAAAAAATTGGCATTTGAAAAAAATTGCTGTCGCTTTGCACGGCTTAGAAATAGACAACTGCAGCTTCGCCTCATAATACCTACGTAAAATTGGCGAAAACATGGTTTTGTGCTCCCTGTTTCCTCCTCCAAAAATAGACCACTTTGTAACAATTTTTTTTTCATAAGCATTTTAAGAAAGGTATTTCTCATGTCGGTATGTTTCCTCTTTTTGGACAGAATACGAAATATTTATTTATGAGTATATTAAACGCATTTAAAATTTGGCTTGCAGTTTTTGTAGGCTTGTAACAATAACGTCAAAGAAAGCAAAATATACAAAAATAGATAAAAAAAAAAATTCGTGTGTTTATACACCGATGTATGACTAGCAGTGTGGGCGATGATGGTACTATAAAGAGGTTGTAAAGCTGGGTACCTGTAGTATTTGAAATCATCATATATAATCTGCAGTACCTATTGGATAATTCGTAGTATTGGGAACCTATAGTATTGGGAATCTGTAGTGTTGGGTATTTGTAGCATTTAAAATTCGTATTATTGGGAATAGGTATGTACAATCAGGAATGCATACTATTGACAATATTTGAAGTATTATCTCTTATCTGTAGTATCAGGAATCTTTAGTATTGGGAATCTGTAGACGACTCGATCCAGGCCTACTACCGCGTTTTTCGCGGTACGTAGGATGCCCTGAAAATTTCGGGAATTTAATACTTAGGAACGTATATTTGACATGTGTTATACCTCTTTCTTACAAGCATAGTCTCATTATTCGAAAACACTGGCCACTTAGAAAAAAAAAACAATGTCCGATTTTCAATTGTTTTTTAAAGTCGTTGAGTCGCTGGTGAAAATGGAGCTGTCCCGCGAAAGTTTTAGAGCAATGATTTATTATGACTTTAAAAGTGGATTAACACAACAACAATGTGGAGACCGATTAACTATTGCTTTTAGTAGTGAAGCACCTTCAAAGACGACCATATACAGGTGGTATTCGGAATTCCAACGTGGCCGTGTGTCTCTTGCGGATGACGTACGTGAGGGTCGACCGAAAACGGCCGTTACCGATCAAAACATCGATGTTGTTCGCCAACTGATAAAGGAAGATAGGCATGTTACATATCGGGAGATTCAGGAGACTTTAGGCATTGGAATGAGTCAGGTACAAGTTATTTTACAACAAGACTTGGGCATGCGGAAGTTATTTTCCCGGTGGATTCCTCACTTGTTATCTGACGACCAGAAAACGGTACGTGTCAATTGGTGCCGCAAAACTTTAAAAAGATTTAATGGAGGAAGATCAAATGCCGTTTTTAGTATTGTGTCAGGTGACGAATCATGGATTTACGCATATGAGCCTGAATCGAAAAACCAATCTCGAGTTTGGGTTTACGAAGACGAACCGAAGCCCGAAGACAAAAGTTGTTCGTTCTCGCAGCACGATCAAAAAAATGGTAGCCACGTTTGTCTCCAAATCGGGTCACGTGGCGACTATCGCTCTTGAAGATCGAAGAACTGTCAATGCCGATTGGTATATAGGCGTTTGTTTACCGATTGTTTTTGCTGAACTGCGAAAAACTAACCCTAACCGCCGTATTATACTACACCATGATAATGCCAGCCCTCACACCGCTCAGAAAACAGACGACTATCTGAAAGGCGAAAACGTCGAATTACTGGACCATCCTCCGTACAGCCCCGACCTAAGTCCCAACGATTTTTTTACTTTCCCGAAAATAAAGAATCGGTTGCGTGGTCAGCGTTTTCAGGGATCTATATCTGGATCCCTAACGTTTTTTGACCTATTTTTACATTCACTAACGTTTTATGTCCGAATGATCATTTGTCCTAACGCTCATATGCCATATCTTTAATTTTCCTAATATCGTATGGATGATTTTTGTTTTCCCTAATGCGTTATATCCTAATTATCATTTTCCATATCAATTATTCATCCTAACGTTATATGCAATAATAGTCATGTATCATAATTGTCAGTAAGCCTAATGATCGATAATCCTAATAATCGTATTTCCTAACTCTGTATGGCCTATTGCAGTATATATTTTTTTATTCCTTATACTTAACTATTACTAAATAATTCGCCCTGTTGTCCAAAGAATTTAAGTGAGCAATTTTGACCTGGGAACCGGTCGACGAAGCCCCGCTGCGCGGGGCTTCTATTTCCGCTCTAAGGGATAAAAGGTACCTAACGAACCTATCCAGGTTAAGGTAGGGGATGTTCAGATTATTTCTTTCTTAATGCGGGGGGCTTCGCCCCCCGAGCCTCCCTGGTGGGGGGCTTCGCCCCCCCGTCCCCCCTTTTTTTGGCTTTGTAAGTATGAGGATGTGTAAACAATTGATTAAAAATACTTAAGTATTTAAAGACTACGCCATTCACTCCGCCCTAGTTTCGAAACCTAACCAATCCACGTCGGTTTTACCCTGGTTTATTACTTGAACATTTAAACGTATTTAACGTATTTTAAACGTGTATGCGCAAAATTAAGTAGGCTAAACAAGTAGTATGCCATGTAACATTATGCCATACATTCTCGGCCAAAAAATTTTAGGATAATCGACGTTATGCGACACGACAGGCACCCCCAAATTTTATTTAGGAGCCAATATCTCTCTAAAATTTAAAAAAAAAATTGTGTAACCATTACCGACATTATGATTAAATATTGTTAGGTATGGCTATTGATCGCTAGGGCTTCTGTCTCTTAGGACAACAACATTTAGGCTAAATGACATGAGGTGAAACGTTATTAGGGATTTCGAAGAATATGGAAAATAACATTAGGGTTTTTAACAGTTATGGTAAAAAATTATTTGGGCAAGTGAGTTTTAGGACCATCATTACATTATGGAAAATGAGTGTTATTGCAACTGATCGATAGGGCTAATGCCCATTAGTGCAAAACAGTTCGGGCAAGTGATTTTAGGACAAACGATGTTAGGGATCTCGAGGGAGACCCGTTTTCAGACCGCGGAAGAAGCAGTCGACGCTTATAAAATGGCTATTTTGTCAACCCCCACTTCAGACTTCAATAACTGTTTTAAAAACTGGTTTCAGAGAATGAAAAAGTGTATTAAACACAAAGGAGAATACTTTGAAAAACAATAAAAGTACTTTTATTTCATTAAAATGCGTATTTTTTCCGATTCCCGAAACTTTCAGGGCAACCTACGTAGGGCCGCTGTGCGAGTTAATAAAATATTTTTCGTACACGATAATAATTATGACAATTTCCGCATAAAATGCAATCTATAACTTTGTTTCATGTTTATTTTTTTAATAATAAACTTGTCCTAAACAATATCTAAGTTTTTAATATCTTCTCATCCTTATATGTATGAACGTACAGGGTAATCATTTGACCTTGACGCCGGCGTGGCGCCGCCACGCCGACAAAATTTTGCGGCGCGCCGCCGCCGGCGATTTCTATGCCGGCGCACACCTCTAACATAGACAGCCATGACCAAGGAACAAATATTTGTGATAAATAAATACACAAATATTGCCCTCGCCAGGACTCGAACCCGGAACCTCCAGCTTCGTAGACAGGGTCACTACCAACCCCGGAGGCTAACTAATCTAAGGCTGACTCAATAATGTTAGTAATTCTGGTCCGGAAAAAAATTGGGTTAAAGACTATGTCCGCTCCACAGCTTTTTTCGCTAACGCTTTGTAGGGTATCGTAGTTTTCCCTCTGTGTCACTCTTTCATATTAGTGCGACAAAGACAGTTAGCTGCCTTTCGTTTACGATGACGATTAAGCGTTAGCGATTGGCAACTCGTCTAAGCACCCAGGCCTCTATTGTCAAGGTGTAAAGATGCATTTAAATTAAACCAAACGGGCATTCGCTCATTCTATCCCCCACTCTACGAAATTCGTTCAGTACACAAAACGTGAACCTCGAAATTCGTTGATTCGAAAGCTCATTGGTCTAAATGCACCTTTAGAGTGCATGTTCAGAAAGTTTTGAGCTCCATGTCAGCTCTGATATATTTGATAAGGATTGAATTATGAATCCTACGTTTAATATAAACTAAGTTAGAACTAAATTGCTTACATATTTGTCTTAATCGCAAAAACTTACGTTTAATTTTATTCTAACGTTTCGGACATGACGTTACACCCGTGGTCGCACGCAGACTGTCGAGAAAATGTATCCACACCTTTATGAACCATTTGTCGTTAAAATATGAGTGATAATCGTGAAAGTTTAAATCTAGAGGGCCAGCAAGGCGGTGGCAAGTTGGCAACTGACAGATTACTGCTGGTCTCCTGTTCGTTGCCGCCGCGATTTGGGCTCTAATTTTCTTTTATGATCAGGTGGAGTGGACCCACTTCGTTGTGCCAACATAAAAAAAACATCAAAATCGCTTACGCTTATATTTATAATGAACCTACAGATTTTGTTTGTTCATCAAACGCTCAAAGCGTTTCTATAAAAAATCTCAAAATTCTAAGCATTGAACATGATTTTTATTTTCCATAAACTCCAACAGCGAGATTAATTTAAATACTACAATGGCAAGTGCATTGTCGATGCAATCCGGCCGATTTTAATTAAGAAATCTCACGACACCCCTTATTAATATTGAATGATTGCCGTAATGCACTGAGCGCCATTAAAAATATGCCAACCTGTGGACGCATTCAGAAATGGTATCGAGATGCAATGTAATAACAATTAAATGAAAATAGTACATGACGACACAAGTGCGAAAAACATGAAATACGAAACAAGTGGCGATGTTTTAAAACACGACCAACGGGAATGTTTTAAATCGACACGAGATACGAATTTCCTTCTTGCACGTGTCTCGTACGACGTTTCTTAGTACAGATGGCCCTCCGAAGTTGTGGATCTGACGTAAAATGAGCCACTTCTCGCACTCTCGCGCGCACGTAAAAAAGGCACCATCTGTACTAAAAAATATTGTTTACTACACAAAATAATATAAATATTATGTACAAAATTTTTTTTCTTTTAAAACCATACCTCAAAGTCAATGTCAAATGATTTATATGTATATCTATTCAAACTGGGATAGCAACAAGCTCTTTTGAATGGTCTAAGTTAGTAAAGGCATTAAAATCAGTTGAAAAATTACGTATTTCTAGAGTCACGAAGGAACTGACATACTAATAATTACTAACCCACATACGAGTACATAATCCTGCAAACAATACACTATTTTGGGCAGTCGTGTAAACAATACAATTTTGGTACTCAATCGGAATAAGGCACCAATCTGATGTATCCGTCAGCGTGAGATAATAAATTAATGGCATTCTGGATATTGCTCCTCAATTTTTTGTCCAAATGGAAATGACGAAATGGACTGTCAACTCTATTATTGGATCTTATTATTGGTTTCACTCCTGCAGTGTTTATTAATTAAATTTAAAATTTCAAGTTTATAGTGACCAAATTTTCTATAAATGCAAGTTCTGGCACCCTAGTGAAAACGGGTATAAGTCGAATTTTGGCCAAATTGAGTTAAGTATACCAAAAAATTTCAAAAAAAAAATGGCATCTGTTGGTGTAAAAGGATCTAAGATATCACGTAAATTGACAGAGCTACGGTCGTGTAATATGGTATAACTAACACAAATGATCATGCAGAGTCAGGTATAAGTTGAAATAAAATCTTGCTAACAAAAAAAGTACAACGTTGTAAAGTTACAAAAGGTATTAGTGCAGCTAAGTTTTACGCGTTTGGATTTTTGTTGTGTGTAACGCTATAACTACTCATATTCTCTTGATGGTCACTCGAATAATGAGGATCCATGTGTATTTAAATCACTTTACACGAACAATAAAAACATTTTTTGAGATACATTTCGACATGAACCCATATTCACGAATAAAATTATGTTGTTACGGGTACAAGTCGACTTTAATCACTTTGAATTACAGTTTTTTACATGTGATACAATCCATTTGCGAGAATTATATCCGTTTTCACCAAATTAAAAAGTATTAAGTACTTAACATTTAACACCATAAATGTTTAAAATAGTTAGTGTTAATTTTTAATATTTAATTTACTTATTGGTTAATGGTTTTCTTAAAGTATGATTGTATTTTTTTTTCAAATTCAAGCTGTTAAATTCTGCTGCTTAACAAAGTTAGTAATACGAGTTTGTGTTGACAGTTTTAAACGACCTAACGCAAATACCTTTTTCAAATTGTAGTAACAATTTTAGTTATGATCTAGTTAATATAAAAAGCGCGCTATAGCCTTGTACGAGTATTTGCTGCTGTTCTATGGCTGTTGCTTTATCTATATACTCCAGAAATATGCGATTATTTAGAATATTTCAGAGTGACAGACTAAACCAGATAGAACTTAATAGTGACAGGCTTTTTATACTCGTCGATTAAAGTCTGTTTATTAAGATTCCATACAGAATACTGCAACGTCACTATTTTCATCCGAATCAACTGAAATAACTTCTTTACACACTAGTGCGAGAAGTTGTTTATATCTTGTCAGGTTGAAAACTTCGCAAGGCCATCTGTACTGGAAAATGTCGTACGACACACGTGCGAAAAGAAAATTCGTAAATCGTGTCGATTTAAAACACTCCCTTCTGTCGTGCATTGCTTTATTTATGCTTATTTCGAACTAATTTTTTTTCACAGTTGTATCGTAATGTACATTACGATAGGCTATAGATAATAGTTTTTTTTAAATATCGATTTTCAATAGTATGTTATTTTAGGTGACTGAATAAGATACAAAATTGCCATTCAGGCGTTACGGAACGTACCTAGGAGCTGCGCGCACGACATCCAGGGCTTAAAGTCATTATTCGGACAGTAGGACTAGACAATGTGGTAAATAATTAAATTAGATAGATATATGAGTTTCATAACTTAAATTATTTACTTTCATGAATCCGTAGATAATAGAGTATTTGTACTATTTAGGTTTTTAGTCAAGTACCGTGTTAGCGAAATAAGGCATGAGAAAAAAATGATTATAACACGATTTTGAAAGTACAATTATAATTGATAAGAATAAATAAATGTTACATTATGGTACTTTTTTGTACTATGAAATTTAAAAACATTTCATTTTATGATACGTTGTGTTTTGGCTGTTGAAAATAAGTAATATTTTTCTAATTCATGGAAGTAATTTCTAATAAAAAATGGAAAAAATAAATATTTTTATTGTAACTTATTTCATAGAATTGGGATACAATTGAATAAAGTGATTAATATAAATCTTGTTATTCCCTTTTACACGCTACTAACATTTTGTGCACAAAGGTATAAGTCGATTTTTTTGGGATTATATTGTATACGTATATGCTATGCCATTGAAATTAATTTCGCAAACAAACTTAGCTAAAACTTTTTCGTAAAAGTACATCTCAAAAAGAGTTATCATAAAATAAGTTAAATGTATACCCGTTTTCACTAATGTCCAATATATGTGAAAAGGGGTACTAATTTGGTTATATTTCCAAATAGCATTTATTTCAGCGGGTACAAGTCAATTTTTTTGTAAGCTATTGATTTTAGCCATATACCAATGACGGCATGTGAAAGAGCGCATTGTATTTACTCAAACTACATTTAAAGTTATTAAAAAAATTTTACCATTTAGGCACAGTGATTTTTAATAATTTCGCCAATTGTTTTTTGGCTCTCCTGTAAAGTGGCAAATTTCGACTTATACCCCTTTTCACTAGGGTGCCAGAGTTATCATTTTATGTAAATATTTAAATACCTTTATGATATACAGGGTGTTACACGAGCCAACCACGAGAAAACCTTGAACGATTGGTGATTTAGTAGGCTATACTGAACAACTTTTACTATGGGGCCAAGGCCAATCATTAAATCTGAAAAAAATTGTCTTTTTCACACTTTTACCGATCGATCGCAACATTTTGTATGAAAGAGCCAATTTTTTTTTGAGATTACTGGGTTAGCACCAAATCACCCCGTTCAAGGTTTGTAGTGGCTCATGTAACACGTTGTATGTACCTATATAATGTATCTATCTATTTACATAACATTATCTATTTAGTTCAAAATTAAGACTTTACCTTCGTCATGTCATGATATACGTCTTCTGTTTCTCGTACTTGTATGGTTAATGTACTAGCATTAACCATACAAGTACGAGAAACAAAGTTAGAAACGAGTGGCGATAAATTACAACACAGCCAAAGGGAGTGTTTTAAATCGACACGAGGTAAGAATTTCCTTTTTGCAGGTATTTTTATTGCAAATCTTTGAAATTAGATTTATTATTCGTCAAATTATGACGCTATAAAAGTTGATAAAATTAAAATAAGGAATTCCTGCCAGGATAATTTATTATTACATTGAAGTATATAATGAACTACATACAGTAATAGCTTAATGATTCATAATTATCAATCTAAATGCTAAAATAGACAAAATGAATACCAAAATCATAGCCAACCATCCAGATATGTCAAATGACAGCTATCAGCTCGAGTGTCACCTGCGTTGTCAAGTGATGTCAAAAACAAACACTCGGCCAACTAGCTCGGATTTGGAATAACATCATATTCATATTCAAACTTCATTAAAATGATGGCAGTTAAAATGTTAGTGCGGAATCATTTCATTTACTATAGGTAATTATTTCTTCAATTTAATGTACCTACTATAAATAATAATAAATATGTTGTGACATCTTACACACATCGACTTAGTCCCACGGTAAGCTCAATAAAATTAAGGCTTGTAATGTGGGTTCCAAGCGAGGATATTTTTAAATATATAGATACTAAAATATATAGACAGCCACGGCCAAAAATTAATAAATAAATACGCGAAACGTCTGGTTGACGTAACTAAAGATCGAAGAGCTGGCGACTTCCTCGCACAACGCATCAGTATTGCGATACAGCGAGGAAATGCCGCCAGCATCCTCGGTACAATGCCACAAGGGCCAATCAAATAGGTTAGGTTAAGTAAATTAGTTAGATTTAATCTATGTACATAAATTGTAGTTTGAAAGATAAATATATTTAAAAGAATATACAATTAATGCCCTCGCCGTTATGCGTATGGCGTCATGTTTGCTATCGACAATGTGGGCCCTTTGCACAGAGAACATCACATACTTATGTGAGCAAGCATAGAAATTATGCATTCATAATGTTCATGCCAATATGAACCTCGTCCTTCAGTACGTCATACATTTATAGATGTTGCTCAATGCGCTGCAATTGAGATTCATGCTTGACAGCCGCGCGGAGATTCATGTCACTAATAATACCGTTTGTCTGTTCGTCATAGGGTCGAAGAACTAGTTAATTTGCGTATTAACTTGATATGATATGATATGATATGTCCCTACTTGACATCATCAGCCTATCTCAGTCCACTGCTGGACGTAGGCCTCTTCTATTAACTATGCGTGTAGACGCATTAGAAGTGCCCATAATCACCACGCTGGGCAAGCGGATTGGCGATCGCAGTAATGTGTCCACTATGATAACGCTGCTGCCCATCATCAATTTTCTATCAAAGAATGGTCAGTGACACTTCAATCCCTTAGTCAGTTCTTACGACACCTGCAAGAAGAGTCGGGGTGGTAACAAATGTACTCTTACTGCCGTCACCACACTTCACTACTTAGTAATATAGTTAGTACCAGTTGCTACAATTTACGCTGTTTCTGCCGCGTAAAGGACGTAGTGTTAGTCTTGGTCGAAGACTAGAATCTTCTTCTTTTGATTTGTATTGTATTATGGCCATTTTCCGCAACTCGACATCAACTGTGTGAATATTAATTCTTGATTGGCGGCTTCACTAGACGAAATGTTTTTGGTCCCATTCAAGTTTTTGATCCTGAACAAAAACAGGATCTACTGGCATCAAAAAAAAAGTTTGACAAAGATGATAATTTTTTCGTTTTTTCTAAAATCTGTAAACGCCAAGTTTCATTGGATTAAAATCGAGGGAAGGTCTTCTAAGACCATTTTCTCGTAGATACTCTGGATCTGGTAGCCCTCACTGATCCAAAAATAATTTCCAGCCTGTACAGGGCAATGATCTTAGGCAGCGACGTCACTCATTTTCTATAAGTCTCAAATCAGTAAAAAGACACCGTTAAAATTCGCTTGTTATCAGTCAACTGACAATAGGACTGATGGACCGAACTGATGCCAGAATTTTGCGTGTAACCAATTTCATTGTTCATGTTACCTATGTCGCTGAGTTAAAGGCAGAATTAACTAAGTTTTAATCTATCTATCTAATTTGCTAAAAGATGTTTTAACGAAATACCTATGTACTTGTTGGTTCTGCCTCTGAACCGGCGATGTGCTGGTGTTTGGTAACTTGAATTTCGAACCATTATCAAGAGTTCTGTTATACAGAAATACTAAACTGAATAGAATAAGGCAATAGATGTCATCGTAAATGAATAAAACAAAAATAATATAACACAAAATGGTTTCAACTCAGCATGACGCTATATTGAATGGCTGTTGTTTTAACCCTTAGGTGCATATGGTATCACATATTTTATTTCTAAAATGACTTATGTAAACAATCGGTGCCAATTCGAACTCTGTTGCTCAGTATGACAGTCTCAATTGATCACATATTCTGACATGTGACATTTTGGTCGTATCGTTTTTGATACTCTATGCACCTAAGGGTTAAATCGCGGCCATTTTATGCATGATTGTGGACGTAACGTGACACATATAGTGATACTTTTAAATAAAACAGAAGAGATTATGTCATAAATAAGAAAACCAGGCGACCCCTGCAGCTTCTAATGACAAAAGTCTCGGTCAGAGGAAAAGTCTGTTATTGGTACCTATATTAAAAGACATGAAAGGCTTGATATGTATTAGTGTGACATTTACCCTAATCACCTTCTGTTGATAATTATTGTAAAAATGAGTGCAACCTGTATTCCTAATTGTAATTATTCTTAATATATGTATATTTTGACGTGTAAATGGGCCTAACAAAATATGAGTATGAATATTGTCCTGAGCCGACAGGTCGATCAACGTATACCCAGATAACTGTGAAACTTCCCTTAGTTACAATATTTATTCCATTTATCTTGGACAGGCGATTTGGCACGACAAGCATGTATTTATTTGCAGATAATAAGTGGTAATATAAAGTTTACAGGAGAAATCTATTTGACATCTGTAAAATAAGAAGATAAATACAGCAGCCGTACCACGAGTTGGAAAGTAAAGGATACGTTAGGTTTTACTTGATACGTAAAGCATTCTATCGCGCTCGCATTGAGGTATTGGAGCGAGAGCGAAGGCTTGTTTCACGTATTGAGAAAAGCCTAACGTTACCGATACTTGCAAAGTCATGGTACGACTACAGTTGTATTGCAATGCGTTATATCAGAACATACTACATACATGGAGACCACGGCTAGGCAAACGCAGCGTAGGACGTCCACCCACAAGATGGACAGACGACCTTATGAAGGTCGCCGGGACACGCTGGATGCAGGTCGCATGAAACCGGTATATGTGGAGGTCCAGAGGGGAGGCCTATGTTCAGCAGTGGAGGTCTTATGGCTGAGATGATGATGATGATGATGATATCAGAACATGTCACTCAGACGAGTCGAATAGAGCCCCTATATGACTGTCATCGCTCAATGGACACAAATTGAGATTCATGTTTGACAGCACCCGGCCTGATTCATGTCGCTAATAATATGTGGTTAGTGTGTCTCTCACAGGCTCCGTCTCTCATTTGTATGATTACTTTACGTGTCGCAGTGTCACTTAGATATTTTGTAGTTCTTCGAATTAAGGGTATTATTAAAGAAAAAAGCACTAACGTGAACATTAAACTACTTCTAAATAAAACCTAATTTAAAAATAAGTTTTTAACAATAAAGAAAAAAAAAGGTAGCGGTCATTGTGGCAATCTTTGGGGGAAGCCTATGTTCAGCACGTCTTTCGGCTGATATATAGATGATGATGGGATCGAATCAGCCGAGTAGAATTTACATGAGAAATCCCTAAATTATAAAGTAAGGAAGGCATTTTTAAATAAATCATATTTTTGACAACCTTACTAAATTTTAACTACTTACAACTTTCTTTATTGTTTCATTATGTATGTCTAAACATGACATCTATGTTGAAACATGTGATCACTGCGACCATATATATCATGGACGTCTAACGCCAGCTCAAAAATGCCCCCAAAAATTATTGTTCAATTGTGCCAAGATGGGTAGGACATAGCGCTTTTCTTAATACCTCGCATATTTCGGCGGAACAACTTTGACAAATGTTTATAGAATATAGCCAATAAAAACTTTGATAGACCAATAACGACTATTTTTAGATGGCGGTTTATGTTATTATAGGTTGATATTGAAATTCAGTCCGCTGGATGCGGGTGGCGCAGGACCGGTCATTGTGGCAATCTTTGGGGGAGGCCTATGTTCAGCAGTGGACGTCTTTCGGCTGATATGATGATGATGATGATTGAAATTCATTACCGTGATGCATTGAAGAGGGGGTGACACTTGTCAACTAATATTCAGGACCGTTTTTGAAAGGCGATTAGTATGGAGGGCTTCCATGTTCTATTTGTTCGTAGTGTGATCATAATTCAACCTTTCCTTGGTGTCATTCACTTCATATGTAACCCAATCTGCTCTACATTTAGTCTAATCTTTAAAACAAAACGCCAATCACTTATCATTACTTTAATAAGATCAATGGATGAAAAGCTGACATTATCACAGACAAGAGACTAGGACAGGTGGCGTCTAGGTTACATATTCTTAGCGCTTACAGACTTAAGAGTCACCTCAGAACTAGTGTAACGAGACTATACTGTTATTCTCTTTTTTGTGGTTCTTGCGACAATAGGTACATTTTTTGACATACAGTTGGAGTTCTATTGAAAACCATGGAATTATTCCGTCTTCGCATTAAAAACAACCATGGTTAAAAACATAATTAATCAAATAAAATCATCTCTCTCGAATTCAATTATTAGTCATAACCAGAAAAAATCTTAGACGCTTGTCACTATCTAATTGTATTAAATAAACAGTGACAGATATCTGTCTAGCCTGCTTATACTGTCGCCTTAGTCTTAGACTAAAAATACTGAATATGAAATTAGGCCACATTGCACGCAAACTAGATGGCCGATGGGGTCGAAAAGTGCTCAAGTGGAGTGAAGTGCTCAAACGCAGAGTTGGACGTCCACCCATGAGATGGACAGACGACTTTATGAAGGTCACCGGAAGGCGCTGGATAATCAATTCCAACCAGTGTATGTGGAGATCTAAAAGAGGAGACCTATGTTCACGTGGATTCGCGTGGACGTCTTATGGCTGAAATAATAACGAAGGGTACTGAAGACTTGTTGATCACATGTTTGATAGTGCGTTTGGAATAGCAGTCTAGATTCGAACCCGTAACCTGACACCCACCTATCCAACATGCGCATACGTCTCTCCTCGATTCCTTCCACAATATCAACCTTATCACCACCTGTTAAGGTCCACAATCTGCTTCAAAATCCTGTCTTATTAACCGAGTAACGAGGCATCAGCATCCATCATAATTTTGCCTCATTTTGTAATGCAAACGTATAGACATACATGAGAATCTGGCACTTATATCAAAGTTTATAAAGGTTATATTCGCGTGAAATGGTAGTTAAGTTTAATAGTGGACGGCTAGTAACCAGTTGTGCAAAAGTAGCTCTGATGATGTTTTATTTCTCAAGCTGTTTTGAAGTAACTTGTGACACAAGTACTTTGTTGTACAAGTACTTTTATGGGTATCACACTGTTTCATAGACAGAAGTTTCATAGAATTTCGTTTCACAGAAATTTGTTCATATATTATTTGGATCATATACTTTCTGTTCCAATATTATTGTTTCATAGACTATTCAATTGCTTAAAACATATTTCACAGACATTCAGTTCCATGTATAATGCTATTTAACTTTTTTACTTTACAAAGTAACCAAACACTAGAATTACATTTCATGTATTTTTGTTTTGTAGGCACTTATTTCATAGATTGTTGTTTTATAGTTACTAGTTTATATAATATTTAGTTCCACTATTTACTTTATTGCATAGTGATATTCTTACCTAATGAGTTATATTTCATGTAAGTATTTTGTTTCTTATACACTGATTCGCCCTCCCTCTAAAAAAACCAAACTGCTACCAGAAAAAGTAGGTTAATTGTAGGCAAAGTAGTTTAGGTAGGGTAGGATAGGTTAGGTTAGTTTGCTTTTCATTCTGTTCTAGCCTCGAAACCTAACCATTCCAAGTAATAAATCAGGGTAAAACCGACTAGGATTGGTTAGGTTTCGAGCGTAGTTTCCCGGATAAATAAAATACCTACTTACTTTTAATTAATTGTTTACGTATCGTCATCCTTGCGAAACCAAAAAAAAGGGGGGACGGGGGGGCGAAGCCCCTCACAACGGGGGCTCGGGGGGCGGAGCCCCCCGCACTAAAAAACAACAATTTTGTACCTCCCCTGCTCTAACCTGGATAGGTTCGTTAGGTACCTTTTATCCCTTAGAGCAGAAATAGAAGCCCCGCGCAGCGGGGCTTCGTCAACCGGTTC